>JAYMSW010000102.1:0-31120 GCA_036897725.1 Erodium texanum
AAACCTTTAACCATTTGACTAAATTAATTTTTGATATAATCTTACAAAAGACGATATTTATATTTATATTTTATTAAAGCACTAAAATTACCAAGTCATACATTTGAAAGCATGAAAATACATCTTAAAAATAAAAATAAGATAAGATAACAATTAATAATTCGGAAAATTATCCTCGGAACTAACAACATAATCAAAATACCGACTAAAATTAGTTTATGATGTTAATTTAATATGTTTTAACAAATTTAATAAGTAGAAGAGACAACTCCAAACTTTATTTTCTAGTAATACTTTAACAAGCAATTTAGTAAATTTTAACAAATTTTAGGAAGTAATTTAATAAAATTATATATACATTCTATCAAGAATTAAATGATGTTAATTAATCAAATAATATATTTGTAGTGGTTTAATAAAATAATATATTGTGTATCATTTTATTAATAAAATATTCACGATTAATTTTTTGATGTAATATTTAGTGCATGAATCGAAGGTGAGCTACTTTTTTCCCGGGCGTATGGACCATGCCACCAAAACATGAAACGACAGGTCGTATTCAAGGCTCTCAAATGTGTCCCGTGGCCGTGCCAGCCTCTTCTTCTCGGACCATCAGGCACCAACTACAAGTCAAAATATCTGAACTGCACAGCAACAAGGCCAGAGATCGACGAGCTCCTTTTCCCTCCTTTAATGGCTCTCAAGAGGCTCAATTTCACATGGGTTCTCCTCCTATCCCTCGTATTCTTCTCAGTGGTAATGATTTCTTCGACAATTTGCCGTTTCTTTTTTGTTTTTGCTGATGAAACATTTGGGTCTCATGATTGCTGTTGTTTGCTTTTCTGAAATGACTTGATTATTCTCATTACAAGTTGGGTATTGAGCTATTTGGATTCCGGGTCTTCATAGAATGGGAAAGTGTGGAACTTTGAAGATGATTTGCTTATCAACCTTAGAACTAACATCTTTGCTCTCCGCTTTAGTGTTCTATGAATTTGTTTTTCTGGGTATCTTTAGTTTCCCACGTTTCTGCAGTTTAGCTGGGGAGTTTTAAAATAATTTCCATGTACCAGAATGCATTGGAAATAAAACATTCATTATGTGTTTGGTTCAGCTAAAATTTAGACCATTCTGTGTTTCTTCTTCAATAGTCATATGGAAATGAGGTTAGGAGTTCAGGGAGGTATCCTTTGGTTGTGAGCACATGGCCTTTTGTAGAGGCTGTTAGGGCTGCTTGGAGGGCTGTTGATAGTGGGTCTTCTGCTGTGGATGCAGTAGTGGAGGGCTGTTCTGCCTGTGAGGATTTGAGATGTGATGGTACAGGTAGGGCTTCAAAACACTACTACATCTATTCCAAACTAAGTTCCCACATTTGATTATGTGCAAAAAAATATGAATTCTATTTATAGTGCTTGATTACGAATTGAATTATGACATAAACTGAACACATTTGGCACATATTTCTGCTTTATAGTTTAGAGATCTAATCTGTTCAGAAAAGAACTACATAATGTAACTTATGAAGGGATTTTAGATTTTTTTTGGTTTAAGTGTTTGGGAATACAGTGGATATTTTTCTGATCATAATGTTCACTATTAACATACTGTGAGAGCAGAACCTCCTCGGAGACAAATGTGTTGAGCAGTCAGATAGTTTCTATCTTTTTCAGAAGTTCCTTCTATTGAACAAAGAAACTTGGGAATTTAGTTTCTGAAATTATAGTATGAATTCAATTCAGTACCCACCTAACTATCTTTTATTCCAAAATTATGATATATTTACTTCTTTGAAGAATTCATTGGTGATTTAGAGTTTCTCTATATTACTGGGGAGAAACATGCTTCAAATATTAACAACAAGTCATAGTTTCACACTTCACTCTTGATATTACTTGTCACACTATATAGATTGTTGTAATGTTCTGTTCCTCAATCATATTTATTTGTTATGAATAGTGGGGCCTGGTGGAAGTCCAGATGAAAATGGAGAAACTACAATTGATGCTTTAGTCATGGATGCGGTAAATGCCTATGATATGTTCCTTTCATCACTATAATTTTCTATACTTGCTGTACATAAAAAATAGCAAGCTATATTTTGTTTTGGCAAGGACATGCATAGGTGACAATGGAGGTCGGAGCTGTTGCTGCCATGAGGTACGTAAAAGATGGAATCAGAGCTGCAAAACTAGTGATGCAAAACACTGAACACACTTTGCTTGTTGGGGAGCAAGCCTCAGCCTTTGCAATATCGATGGGTCTTTCCGGACCCACAAATCTCAGTTCATCAGAATCTATGGGAAAGTGGAAAAAATGGAAAGAAAATCACTGCCAACCTAATTTTAGAAAAAATGTACTTCCTATGAATACTTGTGGCCCTTATCATCCAAAGGACTCTTTAGGGTTTGGTGAGAGGACATATCCTGAGGCCTTTTCCATAGAAGCTATGGAATCAAAATCATCAAGGGTCGGTCTTCACAGCCATGACACCATATCAATGGCTGTCTTTGATAAAGTAAGTCGATACTTGATTGAGAAGAAACATAGTCCATTTAGTTTATTTATTTATTTTTTATATCTAACCAAATTGACTTATTTGCTTGTTGTCCTTAGAGAGGGCACGTTGCTGTTGGTACATCAACTAATGGAGCCACTTTCAAGATCCCTGGCAGGTAATGTGGTTAACAACAGGGCTAATAGTTATAGTTGCTATTTAACAATAAAAATACTTGGAACATCTTGTGTTTATGCTAATAAACCTCTGCCGATAAAAAAAAAAGACCTGATTTAAGGTTTCTGCAAATAAAGTACTTGGAACATTTTTGAGAGCATTGATTGGATCTCCTTCCATTACAACAGGGTAGGTGATGGGCCCATTGCAGGATCTTCGGCATATGCTGATGATGAAGTTGGTGCTTGTGGTGCAACCGGGGATGGTGATATCATGATGCGCTTTCTTCCATGGTAATTTATTTATTTACACATTAATTCCATGGCTTTCTGATTGGAAATGTTATGAAGGGTCCAAAGATTAATTTACCTCGAAAAATAATTAATCCTTGTTTCTTATCTTATTTCAGTTATCAAGTTGTAGAGAGTATGAGATTGGGAATGGAGCCAAGCCTGGCTGCTAAGGATGCAATATCAAGAATTACAAGAAAATTCCCAGATTTTGTGGGAGCTGTGTTCGCCATCAACAAGAATGGTGTGCATGCTGGTGCTTGCCATGGATGGACATTCCAATACTCTGTCAGGAGTCCACAAATGGAGGATGTCAAGATTTTCACAGTGGTGCCTTGAAATAGTTACTTGGCAATTATGTATCTATTTATATTTGTTCTGATGAACTTGTTCAGCAAAACCTTGGATTGCCCGAAACAATGGTGTTGGGTGAAAATAATTTTATTTTGGAAGCACATGTCCAATTATGGATAATAAGCATACATTATTTTAATGCATAACTTTATGATTCCAATTGTATCTAATTAATTGGTATTTATGTGTCCGTTGTTCTGGTCAGCTGTTCAGTCTCGTACCGAACAATCAGGTTTGTCATTGAGCTTGATCGGTCGATGAGCTCTTCCGTCCTTGAGACTTGTTCGGATGGTGGACTCGTACCTTTGTTTCTATGTATTATGTTTTGTATATTTAGTTTATGTTACTTTGTATTAGTAATTTTTGTGTCAGCAGTTGGTCTTAGTATCTGCTTTGTCCGGTTATAAGTGTCAGCTCTGACTGGTGTAGGTACCAACTTAGATTGGGATTTGGTGTCACGTCTTGCCTGGCTTAGGTGCGCGTTCATGCGTTGTAAGTCTTTGCGTTGAGGTCTTGTTAGGTTGAATGCAACACGTGAGTTTCGCTTTGCGAGAGTTACGGGAATTTATTCTCTCTGATGTTAAGCTGAGTGAGAGCTCTTGTCCAGTACAACCAACTGCATGTTATGTACATCTATGAACGATATATTTTATTGGCAGCCACCTTTATAAAAAAAAATATTCTTAAAATTAGTTGTTGACGTCACTCCTTAGTGGTTTTAATTATTTTATTAGATCTATAAATATAAATCAAACTCGAGAGGAAACAAATTCGAGCTTGTGGGTTAGGTACCGAGGTGGTTCTGCAATCAAACTCTTGACGCCATAAATTTCTCAGTTCATTGCCGGTGCCTTTTCCAGTTTTAGTGCTATCTGGTAGATCTCCATCTTCTTCTTCTTGGGACTGTTAAATTGCAACTGAGTTCGCCGTGTCTCAGGTTGGGATTTGTCCCGGAAAAGCTCAAGTCTTTCATTTTATCTCGTGGTTCGTGTTTATGCATAGTTTAAATACGTCTTCATTAATGGGTGGAAACGGAGATGACCCATTGACCGGAGATCAGTATCAATCTGAGCCAGATTCACAGTCTGACCAGGAATCGCCGGCTTTCAATTCCAGCCTGTATTTGGATCATGTCGGAAAAGTCATTCTGACCCATAATTCAGATGGGTTATCTTGGGAATTAGCTGAACCCATCGATACTGTAAGTACTTTTTTTTTTTTACTCCTGATGTTCTCTAATTTTATTTGATTAGTTTTTGAAGAAATGCGTTGGTGCTGATCTTTATCAGATTGAGAATATTCCTTGATGTAGTTTTCGAATTGAGTATTCTGATGCAGTTCGTTATGACTTGGAAATGTTATTCTGGATTGTACTAATTTTTTAGCAAGAATGGGATTATTATAGAAATTGCCATCTGTAGATGTTTAAGTTGAGAAAACTTTTTTTCTTTTCCCTTCTTCTTTTGGCTGGGAAAGTACAGCTATGGAGATGGCATTGTCTTGCATTACATAACACTTTCCATGGAAAATAACAAAAAAAAGTTGGCTGGTTTGGTTGTTTATGGTTTTGTTGAGCTGAGTGTAGTTCCTAATTGATACCTGAAGTTTCACAAGGCATCTGAATACACAAATAGTCATCCCCAGACCCCAAAATGGTGGAAGCCGTTTTTGTTGTCGCCATACCCCAATTAAGTATAATGTGTTTAGTGTTAACTAGCCAGGTTGATCAAATAGCACTTGTCACAATTTCTTATGGTCTTTTCCTGTGTATTGAACAGGCTAAACCAAATTGTTTGGGCATTGAGCTTTTTCCTAAAGTTCCAAGCAGGATCAAATTCTCTGATGTCTATGCAGCAGAGTCCATAAATTATGCTGTAATTCATGCATCAACTATTCCAAAAGCTGGAAGGCGCCTTTTGAGTCGCGAGGCTCATGACACCGAGGTTTAATCTCATTCCTGATTTTGGTTGTGTTTTTTACTCTCACATGTTCATTGTTTTTGTTCTAAAGGAGGCACACATCTCTCTACCTTGTTGCAGATGCACCGCTTTGCAGTTTACAGTTTCCAAAGGTCTGGGAGTCAGCCTTGCCTTTGGGTCCTTGCTATGTACACTTTCGGTCACAAGGATAGGCAGACATGCCAGATGTGGGTCAATCGAATTAATGCTTCACTGAACAGGGAAGTGGGAAGACCAAAGAATCTTCTGGTGTGTTGTCAGTTGTGTAACTGGTTGGATCCTTCTCTTGGATTTATTTGTTCTTCGTCTCTGTCAATGGAGATGGACATCAAGTTTTAGTAAAATATTTTCGGATATGGTTTTTGATTGGTAGGTTCTTATACATCCAAGGAGTGGGAAAGGAAATGGCTGTATAATTTGGGAAAGTATAGCTCCTATTTTTTTGCGTGCTAAGGTGAAAACAAAGGTAAATTCTTAGGATACCCACTCTGTAACTTCTTTATCCATTTTTATATTGTCTTGCTACATTAAGTGCATATTGTCTCTTGATGCTTGGTGTTTATTTTTAGGGAATAAGTTCTCGTGTCTTTGTCTAGGGAAGTCTCAAGTTGGATATATAATTCACATTTTAAATCCTTCAGATGTATGAAGTGATGATGATCAAATTAAATTTTTTCTAGTTTAGCTCTCCAATCCCCTTGACTATGCGAGCTGAGAGAATATGTGTTTTTGGTGCGTAAGAGTTCTGAGCTTAAGTTTGAATGCCTTCCAATGCAAAGTATTATTAGAAACATGGTTTTGTTTCATATATGTGCCATGCGGTCATAGTTTTTTATTTGTATATTGTTTGAGTCAAGACTGGTAATATCAAATTTAAAATGTATTGTCTGAATTATACGTGCAATTGTGATCACTTCTCTAAATCTAATAGTTACTTCTGACTCCATTAGGTTATTGTGACAGAGAGGGCAGGACATGCATTTGATGTGATGGCATCTACCACAACCAAGGAGCTCTGTTCATATGATGGTGTTGTAGCTGTTGTAAGTACCAGAATCTCTCAACTTTTCTCTTTTTCGTTCTCATAATTCTAACAAGTTTTGTGCTATATAATTTGTCAATCTAGTGTTAGGGCTGCCTATCAACTTCTTCCTGTATGGCAATGAGAGCTTTGTTCCAATATCTATATATATATGATGCTTTTTCATTATGTAAATTTTCACTAAAACTTAATATGAGTGATTTTGACTCGAAATGTTTGTATCCAATTGTTGCTTTGAATGTTTGGCTATGAGGTGTACAATTTTGAACAGTCAATATTGTGATTTTGTAATATCTGTCGAAACTGTATAAGTTAAAATATTCCTTATTAGAAATAAAGTAATATGTATATTCCAAATCCTCTTAGTGGTATTAATTGTTTTGTTTGTTTGTTTGAATTTTATAGTTTGTATGAAGATTTCATGTATGGTTGCTCATACTCATAGTATTTGTTTTCTCATTATCTGAAACTACCTACTTAAAACTCAGTTGTATCAAGAACACATATTGGACATCTATTCTCGAGTGAATATTAACCCATTTTCCATCTGTGACTATGGTTTTGCTATGTAGTGGGTTCAAATATATGCACTAATTTCTGTCTCCAGTGTTATGTACTGGATCTAATTTGCAGTTATTATCTAAATCTAATTGATTTTGTTCAGGGTGGTGATGGTTTCTTCAATGAAATCCTTAATGGACTTCTTTTGTCAAGGCATAAAGCTCCTTATCCACCAGCCCCTGCCGATTTTGTTCAATCAGTTTGCAATTCGAACGAAACACGTGCTGATAATTCGTTTCAGACTGAAGACGAATCACCTCTTCTCTCAGGTTCAGGAAATAATGATTGAAGTTAATTAAATTTGAATTAGTAGTTTGTACTTGATAAGTCATTGTTCTAGATTAAATTTTCTAGTTATTAACTATGGCTATGTGATGTTTAATTGGGTTAAAATTACAGGAAATGGAGTTGGTGTTTGCAGCTCAGGTTAGCTGATTTCATATCTTCACAATGATCATATTAACATCTGATACACACTAATAACACCTGATAACTGATTTTTCTTTTGAATCTATGTGACAACTCAGTAGATCAAGATCCTGAGTTTCCCCTCCCCAATGGACAATTTAGACTCGGACTCATTCCTTCAGGTTCAACCGATGCCATTGTGATTTGGTATTTTCTTGGATTATATATTATAATTTGCTTTGTTACCCAAGACATGTTTGTTTCATTTATATGCTTGCTTCATCATCCATTGTCTACAAGCTCGAGATTCTCTTGCATGTCAGTTTATTCAGTTATACCAAGAATTTGTAGGAAACTAAATGATTGTGGTTTTCACAAGTATGTTGAATTTATCTTTTTCAGTACAACCGGAGCTAGAGATCCTACAACATCAGCATTACACATTGTCCTGGGTAAAAGAATTAGCCTCGATATTGCTCACATTGTAAGATGGAAGGAAACACCTACTTCACAGATTGAACCTTTTGTACGCTATGCAGCTTCTTTTGCCGGGTACTTTCTTCTCACCACCAATGACAAAATTCTAAAAGGTTTTAAATTTTTAATGGCCGATATTGTTTGTGTTCTTGGTGGGACACATTTATATCTGTTTGTATTATGTCCTTAAGCTTCTATAAGTTCTATTACTAATAAATAAATGGAACCATAGCCGCTGTTTTGCTAGGGATGTTTTCACTTGAATGTACCTGTTTGATGTTACCAGATATGGATTTTACGGTGATGTCATAACAGAGAGTGAAAAATGCCGCTGGATGGGCCCCAAACGCTACGATTATTCAGGAACAAAAGTGTTTCTCAAACACAGGTATTCTTCCAAGTAGGCATATATTTTCTTCATGTCTCTTGAGTCTGACCAACTTAGTTTCATATGGCATTGTTTCTGAAGCAATTCATACTCATAAAATTACTGTATTGTGCAAAAAAAAAGAGTCTGGTTTTGAATTCTTATCAACAAAATTTGGGGTTTCGCATTATGGTTGATTTATATGTACTTATCAAATTCGAAAACTAAAATTTATGGTTGGCACTCGGATGCCTTTTATAGTCACGTTATGCCTTGTAGGTCAATGCTGTGAACTTAACAATTCTGGATGTATACATTTTATAGGGAAAATCTCACTCAGCTACCCTTAAGTATGCGCCATTCTCAACTACCTCTAAATTTAAAAAGTTTTTGACTACTCCCTTAAATTGTTTGTCTCATTTTATCCCCAATTCCATCAACTTTTGGGCGTGAAATGATGAAAATATCCTCATGGGAAAGTTAGCATTCACATGGACTGTCAGGTGGTTGCTCAGATGATCACAAAACGAAGTAATTTTACTTCCCTACTCGGTGTTATTATTCAGGAGTGTATTTCGTTGATTAATAGCTTGGAGGATGTAGTCCTCGGCTAGTTAGGCGAAAAGTGAACAGAGTAGCCCATTGGCTCGCAAGGGAAGCACGTTCTTGGTCTGTTTGTAGTTACCACCAGACTTACGCACTATCTTGATTTCTGATTTATAATACAAGCAAGTTTTATTTAATAAATACATAAATAAATAAATATTAAGGGTATTTTCATCATTTCACAATTCACACCCCAAAAGTTGATGGAATTGAGACTAAAAAAACTTTTCAAACTTAGAATAGTTGATTGAGAAAGGTGCATACTTAAGGGTAGCTGAGCAAGATTATCCCTACATTATGTTTGGAATTGACCTTCCCCCTTATTTTTGTGTAGTGTCCTTACAATCAATAGCTAATTGTGAATGTTCGAAAATATGCCTCATACTATATTGAATGTTCCAAACTAGTCCTTGTACTTTTATTTGCTCCAATTTTGCACAGTATGATTCAGAATTGTTTCTATTTTGTCAATATACTGTCCAAAAAATTTCTGATTTAATCCCTATATTGTCCACATGGTCTTGATGTGGTGCCATGTGCAAAATAACAACTAACAAGTACCAAAGCTTGCTTGCCCAACTGGTCAAGCACTTAAACTTGTGACTTCGGGGCCAGGGTTCAGTCTCAATAGCTGTACCTCATATAATTACTTTTTATGTATTTAATTCAGGTCGTATGAGGCAGAAGTATTCTATCTAGAATATGAATCTGAGAAGACAAACACCATACACAAGAAAGGTCGTCTAGGTAGTAAGCTACAAGCCTTGTGGGGTCCAAAATCTGAAAAACTGATCTGCCGTGTAAACTGCACAGTTTGCAATACAGATCCTGTTGATGTTTCTAACATGGCACCACCTTACTCTCATCTGGAAGAAACTAAGTGGTCAAAAGCAAAGGGTCGTTTTCTTAGCATTGGTGCTGCCGTGATTTCTAACCGAAATGAGCGAGCACCTGATGGCCTAGTGGCTGATGCACACCTGTCAGACGGGTTTCTTCATCTAATATTGATCAAAGACTGCTCCCATTCTTTATATTTATGGTAATGTGGATCCTCTCCGTCGTATATGCTGAATTGGTGATAGGGATGATTGCAAAAAAGTACTTGAAGTATTCACTTTTTTGCAAATCGTAACCCTTTTCTTTGATACTTGCAAAAACGTGTCCTGAACTTGCCTTTTTGTTGCACTTTGTGTAAATTTGTCTCACAATGACAATTTTACCCTTGAAATTTTAAAAACAAGTATATAAAACAAGAAATCTAGCATTTTACCTCCCTTAATTTTCTTCCTATTTGCATGGTACGAAGAGGAAGAACATTAAGGGAGATGCTTTTTTTACTTGTTATTTTTCAAATCTAAAATTCGAAGGGAAAAATCATCATTTTGAGACAAATTTAAACAAAATGCAAGTTCAGGGCACTTTTTGCAATTATCAAAGAGGGTTAAGATTTGAAAAAGGTGAATACCTCAAGTACTTTTTTGCAATTATCCCTTGATACTCATAAATTATAATTTAGAATTCTTGTGGCCGCTATACCATAATACTTGGTGAGACACTTTGATGATATCTGACTGAGACGGTATGTGATTGACTGACAAAGAGCAGGCACCTTACCCAGCTTGCAAGGAAAGGTGGAAACCCATTGAACTTTGAGTTTGTGGAGCATCACAAGGTATCTTCTCTCTGCATAATCATTTGGTTTTGTTGAATAATGTCTGCCCTTGATTTTATTTTTGACTATTTTACGTATATGTACAGACGACAGCATTTACATTTACTTCAGAGGGCAAAGAGAGTGTGTGGAATGTGGATGGCGAGCTCTTTAAAGCTCACAAACTGTCAGCTCAGGTATTCAGAGGCCTTGTTAACTTATTCGCTTCCGGTCCTGAAGTTTAACTGACCTCAACACAAAGGCCCTGAGAAGAACAATGGATATGTATCATAGGCAATCCGAGTGATCCAGAAATGCCCTCCAATATATAGAGGTTAGATGTTCGAGTTCTGTTGGTGCAAGTGGCTGGGTTTTGGGATATAAGACTAGTTTTCTGTAAAATAGGCATACTATTACTGTACAGTATTTAGCCTCACCCAAGTACATTGACGTACTTGTATTTGAGTATTACTCACAACTTTGCTTCATGTATACATTTATTCGGTATAAAAACTCATACGTGGATCTTAACAATGATTTCTTCAAAAAAAAAAAAAAAAATTAATATGTGGGTCCTTAAGGGTCAGCGTAATTTTTAGTTGAATCCATGTTTTAGCGTATAAAATTGAAAATCGAACCATTTGGACCAATTGAGGTTTGCTGAAACTGCCGACTTAGGATTTATTGGTACAACCTTGAACTCTTCTGGGGCATGTCACATGGCATTTCGAAATTGTTTTGTGTCAGCACGGAACCTAACCTAACATTATCAAACTTGTTCTTTCCAAGTTGGAGGAGAAGATGACTAGTCCTGGTTGATGTGCCGCAGAAAGCATCGCTGGTATTGGAGCAAGAAAGTAAAATACAAGACAATCTGGTTGAATTTTTCTTCCTATAACGCCTTAAATATGTATAAGCTTAAGTGCATTCCTCTTGATTCTTTCTTAACTTAACCTCGGCTTAACCTTGGGTTAGCGGATTTGCAACATTATTATTTGCTTTTAAAATATCAACCAGAGATAACTCTCATCGAGACCAGTTGTTTATTGGTGTGTCTGTCTCTTAATATCGTCAAAATTGATGATGTTAGTAAAATATGCTAAGTTAATATTATTATTTTTATTTGTTTTAAGCTATAGATTTGAATGAACGATGGCAGGCATATTTTTATTTCTTTGTGTTTACATGTAACAAATAATAAAAAATAAAATAAATACAAATATTCTTTACAATTCAACTTTCCTTCTAGGGAAGAGTCAAACAACTACTGGGATAAGTCGAGCCAACAACTTTCCCGACCGCATTGTTGCAGACGGATTCGGCAATTTGATTCCGATAAGTCAGATTCACATTCTGAAACTTTATTCCGTTGCACGGATACTTGGAGCTGCACTCAAGCTTTACACCAACTTCAGTAGCCGAGGTTCCTCGAATATCACGATACATGACGTCACTTATCTGGACGCCGGAGACCTGACCGGGGCAGTTCAAGTGGTGCGGACAGTAATTTTGGTCAATTATAATGGGGTTTTTGACATTTCGCATGACAATCCCGATGAATTGGACCCCTCTCACAAAGCCAGTGCTGGGCCTGGCCCAGCTCTTTATCCTCACTCCATTTGTGGATCCACTCAAAACCGAGTACTTAACCGTCACGTTCCGAACTCCTTCCTCTTCTGCCTCCTTCGCCAAGCTTCCAATGCTGAATCCATGTTTTGAAAATTAACATTAATTCCACTTAATAAATAATAATACCAATATATAGCTAATAAAATATCAAATGAGATTTAAAGACCTTATGCCATGACCAGGTCCGCATGCAACACGTTCGATCCATAAATCGGTCGTGCCCGGGCCAATTGAAATGCAATCGTCTCCAGTTTTGATGTTGGTGTTAAATATCACAACGTTTCTCGACATTTGCACGTGGATCCCATCGGTGTTCGGGCTATGCTCGTAAGCAAAAATTCTCACTGCCTCGACTCGTACATTTTCGCAATCGTTGATCGCCATGTGATACAATTGGCTGTTCAACAACAACAGTCCTTTGATGACCACGTTTTTGGAGTAGGTAAGCATCAATGTCTGTACATCGAATCACATAACAAAGTTAACCTTATAATCGATACACAATTTCAAAATCACGTTATATGTTATATTTCATATAATAGTACGTACCGTGGCTCCTTCAGGACAATTCTTGTCGGTAGCTTTGCAATTCCATAGGGACGACCCTTTTGCGTCAATAGCCCCGCCGGTGATGGCGAGGTTGCTAACGTAGTGAAACTTGAGCCAAGTGTTGACTTCACCTAGGATGTGATAATTTGTCGGAGCGACAAGGGTTCCATAAATGCGCATACTTATGTCGGAACTGTTGCACTTGTAACCTTCGAATGTGAGAGGATGTAATAAGTACCTTCCTTTAGGTACAACAATGATGGACGGACCGTTGGTGGAGCAAGCAGCTGCCCACGTATCCAGAAAGGCTTTGGTGGAGTCTTTTATTCCGTAAGGCGTTGCACCGAATCTTCTCACGTTATACGACGTGATAGTTCCAGATGTTGATTGAATTATCATATACAAAATGAAAAGAACCAGATTCACAAATATGGTCGACTTCATTGTTTTTTTTTTTTTTTGAGAGAGAGGTGGATGAAACGAGTTGATAGGTTGATGGGTTGATGATGAAGAGGTGGAGAGATTAGTATTTATATAAGGATCATTTTTGGGTGATAATTTGGATAATATAATTAATAAATAAAGGGAATCAGGTATGGTTTAAGAAAGTGAATTAGTATTTAATTAAATGATGAGTGATATAAGAAAGCTGCGGGATGAATACAAGTCTTCCTTGTATGAGTGTGTTACTTTGGTGCTAATTCATAGTGCTGTACCGGACGAAGAAGTGCTATGAGTGTTTTAATAATTTGTCTAATTAACGTTACTATGTTTTTTTTAGTGAAATGAATACTTGATTTTTTTTTTGACAGACTGAATTGATTTCTTAAATTTGAAGTTGTTATATTATACTAGATGAATTCTCGTTCTAATTGGATAATAAAGGGATAACTTTAAATACAAACAATATATTGTGTGAGTTTTGTAACTACCGTAAAACATGTTTGATTTCACAAACTAACTATAAATATTGTTTCACTGCTCTTACTATATTGTAGATCATGATCGAATTTATGTATGTAGTGTTCTCGGATATTAATTAGGGAACATTAATATTTCTCATTTTTCCAGAGAAAAAAAAACTACAAATTTTTTTTCTTTTTGCATCCGTTATAATACTTTAAATTTGATGACTTTTTGTATTTACCAATCCGAAATCTTCAAAGATATTTTGAATAATACGTGTTGAAATTTGACAATGTTATAACTTTTGTAGATTATAAAAAGTTTATATTTAATTTGTAAATCAAAAGTATATGATACATTTTAAAGTTTTCCTAATGATTAAGAAAATATCTCATCACTAATAGGTCCATTGAGTTCCAAGTAGCATATTGTTGCTGGCTCATGCATCCGACGGCTGTTTCTGATTAAATATTGCTTGGAGGTTTGATTGAAGTAGACATCAATTTATAGATGTATATAATCTTATCCGACTTTGATTAGCTGCATTTTTTTAGTTATCAAGGATTCGCGTTGTTATTATTTTCCAAATTCATAGTTTTATTAGCATACAAACTATTAATGAAGTATTGATATAGATAGTCTTGTTATATACTTAAATTAGGCATTACTTTTGAGAGTATTACTAATATGTAGTATAAAATCGAATAAGTAAAATCCATAATATATGAGTGCGTTGAAACACTTGTCTAAAACTCAAAATAATTCTTGTGTACCATCTTGTACACATTCAGTTGCTCTACGTCTACATACAAAACCATGATCGCTTTAACAAACATTTTCTATGTAATATGGATGACAAGAACTTTCATTACATCAAAATAGTGAAGTACATTGTTAGGTTCTTCACCAAGCCAAAACTCAGACAACCTAATATACAATCATCATAAGCAAAACTGATCGCATACAACTACAATGAAAATAAAAATGGCATTACAAAGCTAGACCAAAAACAATATCACAGGTATTGGGCAAGGCTTTCACCGCTCATGGACTCCATTTCCTTGAGAATATCTTGTGCAAGAGACTTAACCGGTTGCTCTACGTCCTCTAGTAGTTCTCCAAGGAAGGGGATAGTTTCAGGCAGCAACACGAGATATTCCTCCTTCAGATGCTCCACCAGATAATTAATTATCCTCAAACCTAGAATTCGAGATCTCACCTTCTCACTCCTCGTCTGCATCAATACCTGCATATATTGTTCAAAGAATGAGAAATGGAACCAGACCCATTTGTAGATTTTGTACTGCAATAATAACAATTGTAAAAAAAAAAAAAATCACCTCATGGTTCAGAGGTTTCCACAGAAGATCAGAGCCTGCAGTTACAGCCATTTGCCCGATACAAGAAACTAATAGATCATCCACTTCCTTCTCAGATGGTATTTGAGGATGTTCTTCCAAGGAGAGTGGTGGTTCTGCAACTAGTTGTGAAACAACCGGTTTCAGAAGAACCTGCAGAAATGAGCCGGGTCAAATAAAACTATTTGAAGAATATACAAAATACAAATGTGTTGATGTTAAATGAGGTAGAAAACTTGCCTGGAAATTTGTAGAGTCAAGGAACTTCAAGCTCCCGGTGTCATATAGGAAACATTTATGTAATGATGACAGAACCAATGTCCTAAGATGCCAATTTCTTAGCAATAATGCACCTTCTTCTTTTTCATTACCACTTTCTTTCTCAACCTTGGCCTTCTTCTTTCGCCTCAAAACAGTTTTCGCCACATCAGCATCAGCAAGATAACGGACACAGCTCTCGACCAAGTGCTTGAAGTAAGGAACAAACAATGATCTGCATTTGAAAAATTGCAGCATGTTAGATTGCAAATATAGCTAAGTGAACCCTAAAGTCTATTGAAAAGAGGATGATTTACCGGTGTTTCTCAGTGAGTTTGTTTACCAGACCATAGAACGATATTGCTCTGTCTATGTCTGTGCTTCCTCTTTCTTCCAAATCTGATTCAGCCCATTCAATAGTCTTAACAAAAAGAGGTCTGAACATGGACTCTGTAAGCTTCATAGTCAAAGTAACCATTGCGTCCAAGACACTTCTCTCCACAACGGCAATGTCTTGAACTGAAGTGGGATGTTGACGGCGAAGATCAAGAGCAAGCAAACACATGTCAAAAATCTGTGCATGGTAACCGCTAACAGAGGCTTTATCCATAGTACTAACTAAACTTGTTAGCATTTCAAAAGCAACTCCCAAGCTTGAATCCCCCGACTTAACAGCACTAGGGTATATCTTCAGCAAAGGAGGAAGAGAAAGTCGAACCTGGAGAATAGGAGAATAATATTAAGAATTATAAAAGTCAATAACGTGAATGGAGGAAAAACTTAGTCAATGACAAAATAATTAAAACTAAAACATTAAAAAAGACTTACTGGGATTTTTTCACAGATGAGACTCCTTATTGTATCAGCTCTTGATTTCAGCTTTGAATCAGATTCAGATGTGTATTCTGGATAAAGAACCACAAGTTCTATAATATCCTTCAGATATGGATTTAGAAATCCACCAAGCTTGTCCACAACTGCCTCCAATGCAAACAGAACTGATAGCAAGAACGATTCCTTAGAAGTTGGTGAAGAATCCAAATTTGATGAGGATGATATATCGTGAGATCGCTTGAATACATTCCTCATTATATGAGGAAGCTCAGCAAGTGCCCTTGCCCCAATAATATTAATTAATGTACCGGTCGTCTTAAGACAGCTAGAAGACAAAGCAAAATCATCCGACATGATGCTTCTCACAACATAAGTGAGAGAGATGCTGAAAATGGAGTAATTAGAAGGAAACCTCTGGGCCAAAATGTCTAGCGCTGAAACAGCACCCAGTTTCAAGGAAGTGTTCCGATCATCAATTGAATCATCAACTATCTGAACAATCTGAGCACACAGATTTTGTAAGGATTTAAGAGCTCTATCGTCCAGATCAGACCAACTACAACTTGATTTCAAATTAGACCGTCTTTTATCCTTGTTCTTTGGTCTAGATGTATCTTGGCCCTTCATTGTTTCGCATAGAAGCTTGAGAGCCTGTTTGCCATTATACAGTTATTGAATTGAGTTTGATACCGGATGTATGATAGCAAAGTGTATACACCAATTGAGTTAATATAGAACTGCTATTTCAACAACTAAATAGAAAACTATAATACCTTCTTTTGCATCTCTGTATCAGCATGCTCTAACAATTTAACAATGCCTTCAAAATATGCTGAGGGAATCATGTCCATTGTGATAGTCCTCAAAACAACATACATAGCCTCTTTCAAATGCTTCCTAGTAGCAACCGGAATTTTCTTTCCTTTTGCATCAACAATTAGCGAGAGAGAAACAACCTGCTCCATAAGTTCTTCCAGTGTCCTCTATGAAAATACATCACCAATAAGAAATTTTATACATCAATAATTACCCCGGGAAAAATGAAAACAGAATAATGTGTATTGGCACTAAAAAAGAGAAATAAATGGATTCGTAATTCTTTACCTGTATCTTATCAGAATCATCCCCTGACTTGAGTTTGAATGCAAACTCAGGATCTTGCAATTTGTGTGCGATGAGTTTAAAAAACAATAGCATCTCCAAGCATACTTTTTCGGACAGATCACTAGCACCTATCCGTTGAAGTAGCATAACTAGAGATGGAAGCCATATCATACAAGAGTACTGCTCACATATTTGCTGTGCAAAGACATACTCCCACTCTCGTTCCATTAATGACACATAATCATCAGCTCCTCCTTTTGTGTTATCATTAATGCTAAATACTTCACTCCTTAAAACCATTGAGTGGAAAAGAAGGGCAAGCAATGATGCTAAGTTACTTAGCTCTCCCAATGTCCTGTAGCAAAGCATATTAAATTAAGAAGAAAAAAATGATAAAGTGAAAGGTCAAATACACTAATAACAAGTTCATAATACCTTAACAGGTATCTAACAATTGACAGCCTTCTGTGCTCAGCAACTTCAGGCAATACATTGATAAATATCTGGCAAAGCAGCCTCGATCAGTATTTTGGTTCAAAAACAGAAAGGCAATGATGCAGAAGAACTGCTTGTTACTCTAGACAAAATAGATGTACTACCTGAAGCAATTCATCTGCATTGTCACTCTTTGAAAACCAACAAGGGATAATTGCAGACACAAGATCCTCAAACACGCGCTGGGAATGACCATCAATCTAACAACACATAGAAAATTGAAATGATGAATAAAATTCAATATGATGTAATATTAAGCAACCAAATCATTAAAAAAAATATTTGCACAAGAGTAAATACACTATATGGAACAGACCTGTGTAACAGCTGACTCTCCAGCAACAGTAAGAATTTCAAGTATCTGATCCACAACCCTTTCTGGCAAAACCTTTGTAATAGCCGATAACAGTGCAAACAAATGATTACGAGTAACTCCTTCAGTTGTCGATTGAGCACAGCCAACCAACATTTTAACGTTGAAACTCTTTATTACATCAGCCTGCAATTAAAGGTGTATTGCACAAAATTAAGTGGCTGACAGAAAACTAAAACTGAAACTAGTTGATACAGCTATCACACATAAAATAGGTAACAACCTTTATAGGAATATTATTTTTCAGTGACATGCAAATATCCTCCAGAATCAGTAATAGAGTATGTTGGATATAATAAATCGAGGTAGAGGTGGTCTCTGAAATGCCAGATGAAGGTTGCATTGACTTTTCATCATGAACAAGAGATTGGAGTATCCACTCTTCTGAAAACAATTTCCCAAGAAGCTCAAATAAAGGCCCTACTAAAGAATCCCTACAAATAATAAACAGATGCACAGTCAGTCTGAGAAAAGGATGCTACATTCTGTGACTTATTGCCCGTTAATTTCTGAAAATACAAAGCACAAATAAAAGCAAACCTGTTCACAATGTTTTTCTTCAATAAAAGAATATCAACGAGGGAGCTAAGGAAGGAGACAGTATTCTCTCCCTTACGAAGTCCATCATGGTGCAAGATGGACTTTTGTTGCTCAGATTTCCTTTTCTTCTTCCCATGTGCTGTTGGAAGAGCCTGACTTCCACTTGCGTATATGACATCAAGAGTCTGAATAACAATTGAACCAGTAATCTGCAGCATATGGAACAAAATCAAATGCCTTACAAAACTTAAATTTGTCAAAATCTAACTAACAAGATCCTTGTTTCTCACATCGACCACAATTTTAATTAAAACAACATCATAATTCCAAAATGGGAAGTCTGGAAAGATACTTACATTTAACCGCATCAAGGCCTCTCTGGCCGCATTTTGAATATCTCCAACAGCATTATGAGACAGTGACACAAGTTCACGAAACAACAGTTCCTGTGAATGACAACAAACCAAATGAGCCTCCAACCAATACTCGTTAGCCAACAAACTTCAAAGCATAGTAGGCATTGTTTCAGAGCATGGAATATCAACAAAACTAACCTGCATTTCAGTATTCAATCCACTATATAATTGATCATTAAGCATTCGTAGAACACTGGTACAAGGATCTACAACAGTAGGGTTATCTTGAGATAAACCATCCAGCTGAAAATAGCAGATACACAGTTACTATTGGGGCAGATGACATATTGTAGAAAAACCCATCAGAAAAAAAAAAAAAAAAAACAATCAGCTTCTTACCTGAAGCGCCTTCAGTAAATGCACTTCGTGAACACAACCATGTGCTGAAGAGGAAGGTGTAGCACAGATCTAGGACAGGCACAGAATCACATTTGGATTAAATGATAGAAAACAAAAATTTAATACAGAAACATAGGCAACGAATGTATTACCTCCAGTAGAAGACAAAGTAATTGAACTTCAACTTTTGACAGTTTATTAAATGACTTATCCAGCTCAGAAGAATATTTACTACGCCTTTCCAAAAGCATAGTAAGTAATGACTCAATATCTTTACACATTATTGCATTCCCTAATCCTTTGAGCAGCGATATGATCACAAACTGCCATAAACAAAAACTCTAATGGTTAATTTTTTCTCTATCTTGTACTAGGAATTCAAAGCACGACATTACCGAAAAAAAACACAGGCGTAGTCTCTTTACTACTAGGCACTGCCAATAGACAAACCATGCAGAAGACCAATCAAGAGGGGGCAAACCTTCCCATGAGCAGACAATTCAGGAACAGAACCCAAAATGAAGTCACGGATCTCTACTTTTTTTGACTGGTCAAACCTGGAAAAAAGCCAAATATCAAGCACATGGAAAAAAAAACATAGTCCAAAATGCCAAGGCCAAAGGCAGTGTATGGAAAAATCCTTGGATAGAAACATATCATAGACAACTGAACAAGGCCAAATTTCAATCATTAAGTCTATAATCTGTCAAAAGATAAATTGTCTTTCATTGCTTCTCCAATAAAAAGGTTTATAACTGGGAAAGAAGGAATCCAAGCAGAATACTGTTTACCTCTTAAAACTTGAATGCAAGACTGCTAAAAAATCAATTTCATAAGAAAACCCATGGACGAAAAAATGAAGTATAATCCACATGCCATAATAGGGCAGAGTCAAATACAAAAGCAGCCATTGGAATTACTTAATACTTTTAATATATACAAAATCTCATGGAAACATCCTACTTGAGCCTCTATTTAAAAAATTATAGAGGCTGAAGGTCGATATATAATCAACAAAAGAACACCATCTCAAATCAAAATACCACCAACTGGAAATATAAATATTTTGTCCATATGAATTAAGAATTTCCATTAAAATACTCAAGAAATATTAAATGTCATTCAAATACCCCACAAGTACCTTTGTTCAATATTTGCATGAACCAAAAGGCTATGGCTGGAAGAGCTTAGAGAAGTTGTCAGAAGAGAAGGGAGAAATTTCTTGTCCGACAATATAAGACATTTTTGCTGAATCATCAAGTCCATAAGATCATAAAGGAAGTCACTCTGTACTGCATTTCTCCCTGCCATTTTATTATAGTCAGAATGTATCAAATGTGAAGTGATTGGGTATGGATGGAATACAACAAAATAGATAATACCATCTCTCTTGCAAGAAATGCCACGCTTCTGCAGTGTGTATAGCCCTTCAATGCAGGTAATGGCAGCAGTTCTTGTCTCCTGAAAATATTAGAAAATGTAGCCTTAAGAAGAAACGTTTAACATATCTTTAAGAAGAAAATGTAGCCTTAAGAAGAAATGCCAAAACAAAGAGAAGGCCGAAGAAATAAACAAATCACAGAACCTGGTCGTCACTGGCCAATGGAACAAGAACTGAAGGAAATTCTGCTATAAGTTGGCTAAGCACTCTGTCGTCTGACTGTAAACAAAGATGTCCAAAACAATGAAGACTCTCCACTTGAACATCAACTGGGATACCTGCGAGATGAAATCCGAGTACAAGAAAACAAAATAAATAATCCTACAGCATAAAAATAATGAATAAACTACAGATCTCTGCTAGAATATCTCATACATCTCTTAGGAAAGCACATTTTAGTGTCAATAATAAATTAATACATTTAGAGCATCTGTTAACCAATTTACTCATCCACCTAATCTTGTACACAAAAATATATACAACAGACAAGATGCATTCCAAAAAAAATCATAGCTTAGGAGCTTAAAAATCTGTACACAGTTTGAAGGGGTAATTGCTTAAAACGCCCTCATGAAATGGTCAAGGAAGGAAAACAGCATTTTGAAAGAAAACAGACTATGCACTGCACTATGAATTGAAATGGGCACGGTCCTACGTTAGTAAGAACTAAGGAAATTTGATAAAGGCCTTATGAATTTTCCCATTTCTGCGCGTTGCCAATCCATAAGGCTTTCAAGGGAAATGTGGCTGATGGAAATTGAATTTCTCTTAGTTTTGAAAACGGAGAACTATGCCCAATTCATGAGGGCACTTTTCAGCAATTTCCTTTAGTTTCAATAAAGCAATGGTATCCCTCCTTTCATCACTAGATTATCCCCAGGAAAATCAAACTTGTAATCTTGACCATATACAGCACATTCTGAACTTGACCACATACTCATTAAATCTTGTTATTAAGGAGGCTCGGTTCAGGGCACATATGATCAAGAGGAACTTATAAATTCCAGGGAAAAAATCACATAAAATAACCCTCAGTAGTGTACCCAAAAAGACAACAATGATCACCTTCTTCTACGAAGAATCCAGATAGGAAATGAGCAGGAGAGCTGCTGCATTTTGCAACAAGACAATGAAGATGTTCCTTGAAGACATGCTTCAACTTGGAGGATGCAAAAAAGACAAACAATTCTCGCAATAAGCACCCATTATCATCCTACAAGAACAAGAAAATCACATTTCAACAATGGTGAAAACATGACTAAAATTGTCGGTGGATCAATCTTACAAGCCAAGAAACAAAAGGGAAAAGAGAAGAGTATCACGAACCAGCAAAACATCTGCAGGTGCCTGAGCATTAATCGCTTCTAATAACCTCCAAAACAAGCAAATCAGAATATTTGCCGTCAATGCTTCAACATTCATATCAACAAGCTGATCCACATATCTTTTGCAATCCCACTCTAGCATCTCTGCCTTAAACTGTTAAACAAATAGAGTTTGAACATCAATACTATTATTGACTTACACATTTGTCAGTGTATATGGCACTCAAGTTCGTTCCTACCTCCTCCACATAAAAATCACCAGACTCTATAGCATTCCACTCTGACTTCAGAACAGGAAAGCATGCTTCAAAGAAGGTCTTCAAAGGACCACTCTCTAGCGTACAAAAAGTAGCAATGATTAGCACAACCAAGCAAGACAATAGAACTGTATGGAAACCCAAAAATTATATACATAGCACAACATACATCTTAATCAAACATACAATCCGCTTACAATTCTGGAAAAAGTAGTTACAGGGTAGCAGAAGAATCAATTGAATGCAATATAAACATAGACACATAAAGTTGGTAATAGCAGGATATACAAACACATTGATGCAGTGCTGTCGTGCTGAGCATGCTTAATAACTTTTGGTCGGGTATTAGAAAAATAACATCCCTCCCTTAAAAATATCAAATTTAAGAGTAAAAGTCATGCATAAAGGAGTGTGTGCAGAGTCTTAAATCGCAACCCACTCCCTGATATCTGTTAAGGTGATAAAAGAAAGTTGTCTTCAACATCTGCAGAAAACTGAGGATAAATAACCTCATCAAGAACCACATATCCATCCTTCAGAGGTATCAAGTCTAAATAATCAGATATATGCACACATGACATCCTAAGGGTAAGGGTCTAACAATATCAAAAGGAGCAAGGCAAAGTAGAGAATGAAGAAGGAATGCAATCAGGGTCCTAGTCTTCAAACTGCACTAATATAAATCTGTACAATATAAGAGAATTCACAATATCCAAAAGAGACAAGTACAGCGTGTATTTGATAAACAAAAGGTTGAATGTTTTGGCTCTTATCATATAGACATGAAACTTACTGATTTGTCGCCTCTGGAATGATTGCATCAGAATCATAAAGAAAAGAGTCTTTGATAATTTAAAATATTTGCAACTCTGGATAATCCAAGGTACATGATCTTCAGGATGCATCAACAGAATATCGGCCATACTATTGATATTTTCCATATTAATTGTAGATCTGCTCTCTGGCTGCAATTTCTGAATATATTTTCCATATGATGTTAGTTACCCACCATATAAAGACTAATAAGTCAAAAGTAGAGAGCTTACCAATTCTGGATCAGAAGCACCAACAAGTTTGCTGTAGAACGGCCACCTCACTTCTCGAGCTAATGCCAACACCTTCAAATTTAACCTGTGTGTCTGTGGACAGTGACAAGGTAAAAATACTATAAGACAACCATCAAAGATAGATACAATAATAAGACTAATATGCAAGAATGGTACATAATTCAACATAAAATCTTGAAGCAAAATCTAAACCTTCGGAAGAATGATTAGTAACGGAAACATCACAGTAGCAAATTTCCTTGAATAACCAATGTGAGCTTCGAAGCTTGAGATCGCCCTTGTTAGGCATGAAACAATAACATCGCCAGCAAGAGTGGTATCATCTGAAGAATCTGTAAATTGAAGTAGGGTACACGTAAGACAACTTAATATTCTAAGGATATTGTTAAAAATTTGCAACATACACATCCAAGTCATGGGGTTTGCATATTTGTGCAAGGTTAAAATATGTGCACATATTCACATAGAATATCTAGATAGCATTATATTTACTGAGGAATAAACAGAGCATAATGAGAATCTCAGGGTACTACCAATGTGGAATTTTGAGTATGTTTCACAGAATAAGAAAGCATACTAAATAAAAACAAGTTAACATGACAACACTGATGCTTTCATTCACACTGGTCAGATAACGATGATAAGCTGTAAAAATACTCGGGCCAAAGAACCTAAGTTAAAACATACTTACCCAACATCAGAATGCTAAGACATCTTTGAAGCACAATGTGCAAAACTTCAAGAAGATCAAGGGAACTTATTGCTTCTGATAAACCATCAAGTGAGAGAGCCGCCTTAACAACAGTTAGGTCATCATCATGAAGCTGGCGTAGTATGGCATCTTGAATAGTAACTAGCCTCTGAGACACAGGAGTAAGAAAAAATGACTTTTCAGAATAACAGCTATATACAGATATCCAGGTTTAGGAGCTTATAAACATTGGTGCAGAGTTTAGTATATAACATTCTATTAACACCGATGCACACAACCCAACAAAGTCAAAGTTAATATGACCAAGGTACACATGTCAATTATACAATAATGGTGAAAAAGTCAACCCGGATTGTCTTTTCAGACTCTTACGCCACACAAGGCCCCAAACTCTAGTAGTTCGCCTCTTATGAAAATTAAGGGCAAAGATATCCTATTTGGGTATATGGGTGGCGACTGACATGAAAAACTAGTAAAATCATTTACAAAGTCACAGATGTACAGTCATCAAGTTATTAACAGATACAAGTTACAATCAATAAACAAAAATTATGGGAAAAGACATCTTATATGTAGGAGTGAAAAGCAATATATATATATATATATATATATATATATATATATATATATATCCATCAAGTCATTCTCCTAGCCAATGTTGAGGTCTACTACACGGATACTTTAGAACAACTCATTGGATTCCTTGGTATGTATTTTACTTCTCCACTCCATCTTATCTAACATCATCCCCTACACTAGCTTGAGTGCTCTTATATCAACTCTTTCTGTTTCTTTCCATGTCTTTATACTTAAGTAAAAAGTAAAATTTACATTTTGAAGCTAGAAATCTTAACAACAGATTGATAGCAACTGAATAACTAAGCTCCAACTACATAAATCAAGAAAATATCACATGCAAATCAAGTATGAGAACCCCAAAAAAATAAAAGAATAGGTCAAAGAGTTGTTGAACTAACTCCAAAAATAATCGTTCTAGACTAGTCGACTGACTGAGTACAAATATGTTCTCCAGAAACGAACTAATGATGGTTTTTCTGTAAAAATGGGCGAACATATACAAGAAAATACATTGAAGCACCTGTGAATCAACAGTGTTAGTTTTGAGAATGCCAGAAGAGTCCAGACCAGAAAGAGCAGCTCGACGAATTTCAGCCTATATAACAATACAGAAAAAGGATTTAGCTAATGGTAAAGAAAACTGAAAAACTAAACAAAAGCATATCCATAAGGACTCCAATTCAGAAATGATACCTTCGGGTGGTTCAAGGCAAACCATATTTTTGAATCTGAGGTGCTCGATGAGAAGTCCATATTTCCATCCAACATCTTAGATAAAATCTCATATGTGGATTCTTCTTTCTTGGATTGCAATTTACAGTCCTGTTAAAAGATTTCCAAAGGTAAAGCAAAAAAAATGTGTCTCCATGGACTTGTATATATATTACAGTTGTGTGTGTGTGCATAGGTATCTCAAAAACAGACCTCTAAGAATTTACGAACTGCCACATGAAGTTCAGTTGGGTAGCGCTTATTAACCACAACCAGAATATCTTTGGCCCAAGTTCCTGATAGATAACCCAGCATGACAGTTAGACACATGAAACTGGTAACAAGCTCCCAAAAAAATCGCAAAAACAATAGTAGTAAAAATATAAGGTACAAACTCAACCATAAACTCATTAAGAAAAACTGTCCAAAAATATTACGATATATGATCTTAATCTAAACTTTAACGGAAATGTAGACATGTCAAACCAAAAAACGCGGATATGCATCTCACTAATGTACCTGATTCGGGTAATGATAACTTGCTGCTTCTCTGTGACAACTTAATGCAGGACATGAGGACTTTAGAGACCAAAGTTTCAACAACATCCTTCACAGGAACTCTCTCTATTATTGATACCAAAGCAAGATGGCATAAATTATCAGAAGAACTGCAAATAAAGACATAATCAGTTCCAAGGCAATGGGTGGAGTTACTTTAGTATCAGATATGATACATGTGCATAAAGATAATTGAAAACGTGGTTAGATTTTGTATTGTACCTGTAGTCAACAAGAGATCCCACGAGAAGAGAAATAAACTTATCTATATTGAACACCTCATAAAGTCCCAAGAGAATCCCAGCAAAATCCCTGAGCAGAAAAACCATAGAACATCAGAAACTAAAATGCAGGAGAATTCTAAAATGCATTGTGTGTTTGTCTGTCCACAGCCAAGAGTGGCAATCAGATATCACTCTTTCTCATTGGTGCAAGTACCATACAAGGCCCAAGTACCATATGGGAAACCAAGGGGCAGGTATGGTCAAAAGAAAAAGGTGCATAATAGTGTTTCTTGGGGAGGTCGACTACATTTTCGAGGGATTTCCATTCTTAAGTGTCTTTTTGGAATTTTTCACAAAATGATGAGAGAAAAATCGAACCAATCATTACGTAAGTGCAACCAACCTGATTTCTTTCAAAACGTCCAGAGCCTTCTTTGGGAAGATATCAGCAGACTGAGACTGAGAATTTTAAGCAGAGAGGATCAACAGATCAAGAAAATAAATTACACAGAAAATGCAAAGCATAAAAAATAGACACTAGAAAAGAAACAAAAATAGAGAAACTATCAGCCCATCCTCACCGGACAAGTAGAAGGAAATAGGCCATAGCTAACTTTTCTGTGAGTTCAAGGATGAAAGTAGTTACTACCTCATCCACATTTCACACAACAGATTTAACGGACCACACAACACAAGAATTCTAATAATGACTATCTTTAACAACCAGGACGAGTAACTGACGATTTCATAGGTTGGCTTATCATCCAACTGAAATGATTGGCTTTAAGAAATAGAGGAAGTACATTTATAGCGCTACATGAGTCTCTTAAAGCAAATCCAAAAGTACTTCAATTATAATTCAAATGAATGCAAAAAAAATGACAGGGAGAATGATGCAACAGGTAAGTGGGATGGTAGGTAAAACTAAAAGAACAAAATAAAGATATTATGTTCGACTAAATTTGGCATGCATTATACAGTATGAGAAAAGTCCAACCCTACATTTGAGCAATTTGGTAAGTTTAGTTCTTACATGACATTTTTGGATATATTAGGTCTTCTCGGAACGGTTCCATTATTTAATTGAATAGGATTTGCGGGGTTTACAGTTTTTCGGAGTGTTCTTTTTCTGTAACTGCTCATTTATGTTTCTCATGGTTCTTGCTTGATTTACCCATCTTTCTCTTTGAAGCGTTATGTCATCATAACTCTCCTCTGTCTATTTCCCACCCTATCAGATACTGTTCTTCTCTACTTTTCTGAAATTCCCTGGTAATTCGCTAAACCCTTAATTGTCAGGCACCAATGACCACAAACGACAATATTTGCCAACTCATTCCGTCTGACTGGTCTCATCACCACACAGGTTAAAAACATAAGCCTATTGAAGGAATGTAACATTAGGAAAAAAATACATTGTATCCTGTGTTAGCACCAAGGGAACAAAAAGGTTTTTCAAATCTGTCAGGTGTGTTATTCAGTTCAATCACAGACTCAATATATCAACTTGTCAAGGACATCTGTGCAGATGATAATATAACCAA
The DNA here is from genome assembly GCA_036897725.1 of Erodium texanum. Taxonomy (NCBI): domain Eukaryota; kingdom Viridiplantae; phylum Streptophyta; class Magnoliopsida; order Geraniales; family Geraniaceae; genus Erodium; species Erodium texanum. The sequence goes on from JAYMSW010000102.1 coordinate 27,608, forward strand.
GTCATGGCAATGGCACAAGCAAATACTAGTGAACATTGACCAAGCAAGTGAACCATGTCTTGCTGAATACATAATAACACAACTAGACAGACAAGGTTGAATAGTGAGCATCTGTATTGTAATGTACAACCTAAGTATTGCAGAGAGCGGATACCTGAACAAGGTTGATTAGTGCCATAAGTGATGACCGCACCCATTGCAGGTCCATTGACTCCTTAGCATTCTCTCTAGCTATTTCAGCAACTGAACGTATTAAACTCTTGACAAGTTTAGGAGAAAGTGCGACTTTATTTGCTAGAAGACCAACAATCATCAAAGCACCAGCCTACATGCAGAAACAAATATATCACCTTACAGCTGGAGACTAATTTCACATATTTACATGTAAAGTAAACAACTAAGGAGCTTTCATACCATGGCACATCTCCCTAAGATAATTATGCAAACAATAAATATCAAAACTGGTATATAATTACTGTAGGAAGTAGCAAAAAGAATTGAGCAAACCATATGTGCAAAAAAATGCCAAATGATGAAGCAAAGATAGTGGAAGCACCTATTCACCACCAAACTAAATCAAGATAAAAGAACATGTTTTTTTTCCTTAAATGATCAACTAATTACCTGTTTCAATCTAATGATAGTAACTCGCCATGACAAACTCTATAATTCAAGAAGTATTTATGAAACTATTACCAATGATGTAAAATAAAATGCCTCCAAACACTTCATCCCTCAATAATCAAAGTGTTACCCCAAACCAAATGTTAATACAAAAACAAATCCACAACTTCTCAAACGAGATGTGTGACTATGTGTTGAAAAGGAATAGAATGGATTTTATCATATACATTTTGCCTTAACTCCACAGGGACACATAGTATCTATTAGTACAGGGTATACACTTAGACCAAGGACGCATAAAGGCAAGGGGAACAAAACTCAGAAAACAGTCCCTCTCTCTAATGGCTAAGTAAAAGGAGCTCAATCAATAGAATTTTGCTGTCTTTTAGGTGCTCAAGTTGTGAACTACAACTTACACATTTAATTAATCTCAAATATCTATATATAAAAATGAAGTGTTCAGCTGTCTTGTATGGAATTTTTGCACACTAATCCAAGTAACCACTACATCTGTTTAATAGAAGTGTGGCATACTACACATGAAACCACTTCCCCTGATCAGATAATGCTTGTAGAACTCGTTTTCCTCATACCAAAGATGATATAGAGCTGAGATTTTCTTAAAGTGTATCTCTCTAAGTCTAACTAAATCATTAGCACACATAGAAAAGAGTCTGCCTCCGGCCATTGAGAGATCATCTTGTTTCTTTCCATTTTCTCTGAACTAATAAGCACTGATTTGTTTTACAGTTTTAAACATTTTTTTAAGAAAAGCATAAAAATTAACAAGATCAAACAAATAAAATAGAAGGCTACTTCAATTTGACAGAGTAGGTCTCCAGATCGTACCTTGTGGTCTGAGCATACTTTTGTGTCAGGCTTAAGTCCAGAATCTATGAATGGAAGAATTCTCTTGACAACATCACTGTCAATAGTTGTAACAGATCCCAAAACCTCAACGACAACAGCTGTACAAAAGCTTATCACAGGTTTTGAAGGCTGTGACTTCTTGTTTGGAGATCCCTGTAGAAATGCAGAACATATTGTATCAAATAATAAAAACCATACGAAGATAATACAGCATAAATATTAAAGCACAAAACCCTTACATAGTTGCATAACACTTCTAGAAGCCCCCGATCACGGATACATTGTTGCACTATAAGGTTTCTAGGTAGTGGAGCTCCCTTGTCTTTAACACCACCTAGAAATTTCCATTTACTATTCCTATAAAAAAGAAGAAGCAATTTATCAAGTTTAACAAATATCATTGAATTGTGCAAAGAGGGAAGCCTATATGACTTATTACTGACTCACCCTGTGTCAATTAATTGCACTATTCGAACAAAGGCATGGGTGTCATGGTATGGCAGTGCACATAGAATTAACTCTTCAAAGTTGTATACATGAATCCTGTGATGTCAATCAATAACAGTGATTAACACCAGACAAAGCAGCATGAATACAGAAAGGACAAAGCAATGTCAATGAAGTTCCTTACTTGTATCTCCGTATCAAGTATTCCAGCGTCTTCAGGGAAGAATGTGAGTGGAGATGACCCGATAGTAGCCACAAGTATGAAGTAATTGATGCATTAATTCGTTTATTTTCATCAATGCCCACCAATTCTCTATCCAATTCTCTACTTTTATGGCTAAACAAATCATTCTTGTAGTTCCTAAACCGTTCATCGTTGCTTATAAGAATCTCTAACCCTGAAAATAAAACAAACAACTATGCTGTTGAGAAACCTGAGCGCTGGATATAATCAAGCTGTGTTTGTAAGAAGAGGTAGCGCTAGAGAAAATCAGGAATTCAAAGTTTTCATATCTTGTTTTGATCATAATAGGGAACATAGAACTAGAAATAGCTGTCAGAGTAGTTCAACACAGCAACATAAAATTCAAACCAATTTAACCTCTTTCAATAAAGATCATAAATTTACACTAAAACTCCAAACTCCGGACATCATTGGGCAAAATTTAAGAGTTATTTCGGAAACCCAACATTTCAGAAAGAAGAAAAGAGGAAGAAACTGCATGGAAAACGAAATCACCTGCAAGGGCGGTGTTGAAGATGGTCTCGATATCGATATCCGCAGCTTCTTTGGGGTCAAACAAAATGGCCGGCCGAGTCAATGGTCTCTTGAGAGGCTCAGACTCGATTTGTAGATGGGATTTGAGCGACTGTAGCTGTGAGGCTATGCTTGTTGCCATGACTGTGGCCGTGTTCGCAGCAGCAAACAAATGTGAGAAAGTAGTTTATGTTTTCCAGAAGTTGAACAGAACAGAACTGCTAAAACCCTAGCGAGCTCTGTGCGTCTTCTGAGGCCTTAAACCCTACTTTAGAGGTGGTGCATGTATGAATATTTAGCAATTTCTACTGCTGCTTTTTAAATTGCGTGTGATAATGAGAATTTGGGCCGGTATTGAGTATGTTTTGCTTATAAACCACAAGCCCAACTATTTGGTTATTTGTGCCCTATATGGGTCACACTATAAAGGCGGGCTTAATTAATAGTCTCATGGTATAGTCCAATTTTCCTTAAAGCATCTCTAAGCTCTGCTATTTCGAGACGATTTGTCTTGCCAACTGCCTAGTCGTCTAAATCATCGACTTTTCTGCAATTTGTTCGGTGATTTATGTTGTAGTCTGTTGACGATTTGGATAAATTCAAATTATAATGAACAAAGAACAAAGAATAAAGTAAGGAGACGTCGACTCGCTACCGTCGTGATGTCGTCTCGCTCCGCCCCGTCGTTGTATCGAGATGGGTCACCAGGGATCGGTCCGACTAGCCAAGTCCTCGCCATCTGCACCGCCTCAAAGCCATCCAAGGTCTGGCTGGTGGAGATCAGGGGAGCCTCGATTCAAACCGCTCAGTTTGCG
>JAYMSW010000103.1:0-31092 GCA_036897725.1 Erodium texanum
TGGTCCTGCAGGTTCCATTTGATACCTATCCATCTTATTTACAACCAATACCACAAAATAAATTGTCAAAGAACAAATTTGCTATCTGTTGGTCTATTTTTTTATATTTAAAGTTTCCGGCTTTGTATGCTATGTTACTTTCATGTTGCTTACATGCTGTTTCTTTTCACCAAAACAGAATTATCATCATCATTGATTTGGATGTGATACTTGAGAAATGTGATGTCATTGGAGAACCTCTGCTGCCAAATAGAACTGCTGCTTCTACACCATCCACCAACCAACAAGGCCCGGTTACTGGCAATCCCCAACCTTCTGGAGGCAGTTCCCTTACTGGTGAACAGATAGCTAGATCAAACTTGGCTGGAGCAGCTCTACAACATCCTAGAATGGAGCGATCACATAGCACTTATTCTGGTAGTGAACAGATAGCTAGATCAAACTCAGCTGGAGCAGCTCTACAACATCCTAGAATGGAGCAATCACATAGCACTTATTCTGGTAATGTGAACATGGGAAAGTATGGAACAAATCCACCACCTATATACCCCACAGCAGAAGTTGCAGCTGTGCCTTCTGTATCAGCTCAATCAAGTAGATCATATACTGGGCAGAATATGGGCTTTCATAATCCTAGAACTGAAGGTACATATGCCAGTCCGCCTCAACCATCATATCAGCAGCCACCTCAATTGTATGTTAACAGAGGTCCTATAGCCAAGAATGAAGCTGCTCCAAGGATAGTTCCAATTGCTGCACTGAATCCTTATCAGGGAAGGTGGACAATCAAGGCCAGAGTGACGGTTAAGTCGGATCTTAGGCACTACAATAATCCTCGTGGTGATGGCAAAGTGTTTTCTTTTGATCTTCTTGACAGTGATGGTGGAGAAATTCGAGTAACATGCTTTAATTCAGCAGCAGACCAATTCTACAACCAGATTGAAGCTGGTAAAGTTTATATGATTTCTAAAGGTAGCTTAAAACCTGCTCAAAGGAATTTCAACCACCTTCGCAATGAATATGAAATTACCCTTGATAGCACTTCAACTGTACAGCCTTGCTTTGATGATGACAGTGCCATTCCACAGCAGCAGTTCTTTTTCCGTCCCATTAGTGAAGTTGAAGGGATGGACAGTAACAGTGTTGTGGATATAATTGGTGTGGTCTCAGTTATCAGTCCTGCTGTCTCCATAATGAGAAAGAATGGCACTGAAACACTGAAGAGAACCCTCCATTTGAAAGACATGTCTTCCCGAAGTGTTGAGTTAACTCTATGGGGTAATTTTTGCAATGCAGAAGGACAAGCACTGCAATCCATGTGTGATTCTGGGAAATTTCCTGTTCTTGCAGTAAAAGCTGGTCGAGTTAATGATTTTAATGGGAAAACAGTTGGTACTATTTCAACAAGCCAGCTATTTGTAGAACCTGATTTCCCTGAGGCCCTCAAGCTAAGGGACTGGTTTGAGAAAGAAGGAAAGAGCATTCCCTCAATCTCTATTTCCAGGGAGGCATCAAGCATGGGCATGACTGATGTTCGAAAGACCTTATCTCAAATCAAAGATGAGAAGCTTGGTACTTCTGAAAAGCCAGATTGGATTACAGTCAGTGCAACAGTTTCTTTCATTAAATCTGACAATTTCTGCTACACGGCATGCCCCATCAAGATCGGGGATCGCCAATGTAGTAAAAAGGTTACAAATAATGGAGATGGGAAATGGATGTGTGACAGGTGTGATCAATCCATTGATCAATGTGACTATAGGTATATACTCCAGCTCCAGATACAGGATCACACGGGATTGGCATGGGTAACAGCATTTCAGGAGTCTGGTGAAGAGATCATGGGTATATCTGCAAAAGAGTTGTACTTTCTGAAATATGAAGAGCAAGAGGATGAGAAATTTGCAGAAGTCATTCAAAAGGTTATATTTAACAAATATATATTTAAACTGAAAGTGAAGGAAGAGACATTTGGTGATGAACAGCGTGTGAAGTCATCAGTGATCAAAGCAGAAAGGGTTAACTTTTCATCCGAGTCCAAATATCTTTTGGATTTAGTGGATAAGCTTAAAGCAGGAAATTCCGGTCCCACTGTCAATAAACCAGAAATTCTAATTCCTAAAGCTGGAACTGGGAGTGTGGGAAGTAGGCAACTACCACAAGCAGCTTCGAGCTATAATGGAAAAAGAGGTGGAGATTTTGCAGCAAATCAGGCAGCTCAGTATGGAAACCAATATAATGGCTTGGGGTGTCAAGTACCTGATACTTCCGGTCCCTATATACATTGCAACAGTTGTGGAGGTACTGGTCATAGCCCTACAAATTGCCCAAGTATCATGAGTGATTCAGGACCATCAATAGGGGGGAGCTACTCTGGTAGAGTATCTTCGGGGATTGCTTCTGGTGGCACCTCAGGTGAGTGCTATAAGTGCCATCAGCCGGGGCACTGGTCACGAGATTGCCCACAAATGAACAATATTCCTCCAGCTTACGGAAGCAGTGGTCGATATGGAGGTGTTTCCAACCAGGGTGTTGGTGGATTTTAAATTATAACTTGTGGGTGTCTCTCAGATCTGCACTCTGAGGTTGGGTTGCTGAATATTTGTGTACGGCAGAGGATCTTTTGAACCATGGTGGTTTAAGCACATTGTAAGTTAGGGTGACCATCCTTGTTTTCCTCTTCCCTGTAACTTGTTTTTCATCTTCCCTGGAGCTGAATGTTATCTCCCTATATCATGTAGTTTTTTTTTCTGTATGTTCGTGTACTTTTTTTTAATCTGAATTCTGAATGATTTTATTTTCCTGTAACTTCATATCTCTGTATCATGTATCTTCCTGTACTTTTTTTGGGACCTGAATGTTCTTATTTCCCTGTATCTTCTTATCTCCCTGTATCATGTAGTTTTTATTTTATTTTATCTGTATCTTCTTGTATCATCTTATCTTATTATATCATGTAGTTTTTTTATTTTATCTGTAGAATCTTATCTTATTTTCCTGCTGAATGTTTTTTATTTTCCTTGATCATCTCATCTTCCTATCTTATATTCCTGCTATATCAATCATCTCATCTTCCTATCTTATATTCCTGCTATATCATGTATTGCATCTTATTTTCCTGCTATATCATGTATCTTCCTGTATAGTTATCATCTTATTTTATTCTTCCTGTATCATGTAGTTTTCATCTTATCTGACATATAGTTAGCATCTGATCTGTTACTTTATCTTCTTTTCTGACATATAGTTAGCATCTGATCTGTAACTTTTTTATTTATCTGTAACTACTTTTGAGCTGAAATGTTGTTTTTTGTTATTTGTATCTTCCTGTATCAATTTTTTTGGAGCGTATACCCTCTTTTTTTTTTTTTTGGAGCATATATTATTATAATTTTTTGGGGGGCTTGAATTGTAGCCTTTACTTTATTCATTTTCTGTTTCAAGTTAATGGTAATGGTTTCTGAATGCATTGACTTATATTCAGCATAACCCATACAAAAATGGTACATAAGCTTCCCATAGGTTCATTGCCACATCTGAAACTCCAGCATCATATAGTCAAATATTACAAATCCATGTTACATGAAGAATGGCAAGGGTTCATACTGCAATTGCAGGGATAATTTATTGCTACATTTGGATTTTTCCAGTTACATCATAAGGCTGAATTAGAAAACCAATAATAAAGGAAATAAGTCAGTATTGAAATCATACATATTACAATATCATTATTTGTTGCACCATTATTAGAAACATACATTAGCTGGGGGTGACACAACTGATCCGTTCACATGGACTGGAAATTTGCTCCACATGATTCCTTCACTGCTGCAACTGTTGCTTGCTATACCTTCATCCTCTGTAAGAAGACTTGAAGTGGTTGCTTGTGTTCTAGCTCTATCCAACTCGTAGGCCATTGCTTTCATCCGGTACCGCTCAGCCCTAGAGCCAATGACCTGCCCCAAGATAGAAGCAGCAATTGTCAATGCCATTGCTGCTTTGGGCATCAGAACCGACTTCCTAAGCATCCCGATAAAAGGCACAGCTGCATGCACTGCTGTAAACCATGCTAGAGAGAACTTAACTGTATGCTCCCTCCATATCCCCAGGGGCACATTGACCACCATCCCTAAGAGTGCAATTGCTAGCATCTTTTCATGTAGTGGCTGAGGGCGTAATTTTTTCACAAAGGCGGTTCTCGCAAGGGCAGTTCGTGCAGCAACAATTGCAGGAGGGCACCTAAGCTTCATCCCAGGTGGAGGCTGTAGGGCTTTTGCAACAAGGGGTAGGACATGGTTTACAGCTCTATAGGACTTGGCAATGGGGCAATTTCCAGATTCCAACCATTCATTTCCATATGCCTCATGTTTTGACAAATCTTCTTTCTGAGAAGTCACATGCATAAGTGATTAGGATCACTTATGTGACTGTCTGTTTTTAGATTAATTGTATGACTAGTGAAAAAGTGTATGACTAAATACCTTTGAAGAGAATTCTCTCATGTTAACTGACTCGGGATGTTTCTGATTCACCTTCTGATTTTTCCACATTTCGTTGAATGCGCCAAAGCTTAGTGGCCCTCCTAAAGCTGAAAGACTGATGGTGGCAGCATTGGCTGCCAAGGGGTTGAACTGGGGTGCAGGCTCATGCTTATTTGCAAGAGGGACAACACCATCTTTCCCATGAAAGAGCTTGAAAGCAGCACCAAAATCAGGACCATCTTCAAAAATTGGACCTCTGACTTCCTTTACCTGAATAAACAAAATAACATTAGGTAAAACTACAGTAATAGTTCAACCTTATTAATTAGGTACAAGTTATGAAGGTATAAAGAATAAAAGGAGAACAACTTACCGGAACAGGCAACACCATTGAAGAGAAAGAGAAGCTTGTAGGTTTATTAATATTCCTCAAAAATGGGCATCTAAGAATGTTCTTCTCATCAAAGGGGCATTCAGATGCATCCTCATTCATTGCCCTAAAGAAAGAATCCATTGTTTCCTTTATGATAGTAATTAATCTGCAAGCCAATACAGAAAAATGATTATACAATACTTAAAACTCAATCTCCAAGTTTTAGAGCCATCACAACATTTTCCGAAGCTTGAAATGAATATACATTATTTTTGGCAACCAAATTATGAATCAGATTCACAACCAGCCAAATTTAAACCCTCCCTTTTTAATCACAGAAGTTCCACGACATACGATACCTTTTGAAAACCATGATCTTCCCATATGCTAAAAGCAAACTGAATTTCCAGTTGTGGTATAGATCACATTATCATAATCTAAAAACCAATAATGTGCTAAACACGATCTCAATTTTATAGACATCAGCAAACCTCTCTTGGTCTACTTGAGACAGGTGAGGCCAATTCCTGCTTGGTTCAAGTTCAAAACCAGATTAAACCCACTCTTTTGTATGAAATGATAAAGCACCCAAATTGAAAATGAGCAGTGATTCTTTGCAGCACAAGGCAAAGGAAGGCTTAGCATGCTGAATTGAAAAGTAACAAACAAAAGTTCAATTTCAGAGATCCAACAACAGTATTAGGACACGGAATTGTGCACATTCAAGCGTCATTGCTTCACAATTAACACAAAAATACTGTATCTGTCACCACATCAAATCACCCTGAACAAAACAACATAAACTGAAGCCCAACCAAATTAATCATGTTACAGATTCATCGAAATCAACGAAGAGAGCGAAAATTCCATCTATAAATGCGAGAAAATAGAAATTAAACATAAACAAAAAAATCCAAAGATCAATAGAAAATGAAACCCTAATATGATCGCAATTCAACAAGGAAGAACGATAGGTGAGGAACAGAGTAAACTAAAACGGGGAAACGGAAATCGAAGAGGTTGTTTGGAGGAAAAGAAAATTACCCGAAAGAATTTTCTCTCTTGAATCTGGGAAACGGAGAGGCGCGTGGAGGACACAAACAGAAATGGAGACAAGTAGGAAGGATTTGAGGTGGCTGCTGCTAAATCGTTACTCAACACCAAGCACAATCTAGGATCAACGAAACGTGCGCTCATGTACAAAATCAACGGTCGCGATGACTCGGTCAACGGACACAACCACTCGGAGATTGATAAGGTCAACGATTTTGCTTTTGCTTCGGTTACGCATGGGATGTGCTGGCGACGCATTTTGGTCAAATGTAGCAGGCTTGTGGTTAGAACAAATACATTTTTGCCCCTTAAAATATTCAGTTATTACCTGTCTTGTTTTGCCCCTCAAAATTGTTCTGGTAAAAATGTTGGAAATCAGAGTAATTAAAAGGTAGAACAAGCCCAAGTCAAGACCTGGTGCAGTAATCTAAATCATTACCAGAACATACACATGGGAAGAAGCTTTAGAAATGAAGAAAAACTTTTAGGAGATGAACCTCACAAACATGAGATCAAATTTGAAGCTTGAAGAAAAAACAAGCTAAGTTATCCATGACTCGGATTCATGACTGTTGGAGGTCATTGTCTTCTTCAATTCGTACCACAAAAGTAGAAGATGGAGCAGAGCTGCAGGCCACGAGCTAAGTTATGGTTAGGGTCATATAAATAGACAGAGCCGGAGATAGAGACACTGAACCATTGCAAAGACCTATGTGGTTGATCCACAGGTTTGCACATACATAGATAGTTTGTTGAGGAGTTCAACAGGTCATGGTGTCACTTGAAAAGTTCCTAGAATTTGGATAGACATGCAATAAGTTATATGCATCTATAATTTCTACTAGTTTGCATTTACTATTCTCATGTAGTGGTTAAAATCAAGGGTCACCCGTAGTGGAGTTCCCTAGCTATATATAGTGGTTGTGGAAGAAATAAAGATAATTAAGAAGATAACTATCAAATATCAAGGCTGAAAGGTTTATATTGAGATCTTTATTCTCTATAACAAATACTATATGAGATTGGCGTCCTCTCCAATGAATGCTAAAGCAACATATCCCATAACTCAATCCATAGTTCGGTTTGGTGAATTGTGAAGCAGGTGTAGTTTTTGATATGTAACAGCAATTTTTGTATCATTTGATGTTAATAACCAGTGAGACCAAAAATTCTCACTAGGGATAGGAGTGACATAACGACAAAAAGTGATTACAGCTCTCCGGAAAAACCAATGGTCTATTACATAGAATTCTTAATTCTTTAGTATCGATCGTTCTCCGGAGTCTCTTCCTTGTATCAGAGGTACTGAGCTTGTATTCGCTCCCTGTTCTCTTCCCACCACTGCTTGGCATTCATCAGCCCGAACTTTTCCCGACTGTTTCATAAAACACAACCATCAACCATTGCATATTATCTCCAAACCAAACCGGAAGAACTTGGTTTACCTGAACCGAACGCGCCGGAGCTCCCTGGTGCCGTCGGCCAGTTGCCTGATGGTAATGTAGACCCCTGCCCCATCTTGCTCCACCCATTCCGATTCCATGTCACTCGCATTGCTCATGGAAACCGAAGCCTCGTCCCTAGACGATGTTGTCGTTCTTGATGCCTCCATCGAAGACGTCCCTGCCCCATATGCATTGTGGAAGCCTCCCGGATCCGATGGTTTGTAGTTCGATGGAGCCATGGGGCTTTCTCCCAATCTCGAATAATTTGACTCTCTCTGCAATTCAATCATCAAACGAAAACTAAGACTATATATATGGGAACACATGTGATGTACTAGGAAAAGAACTTACCCCGCCATCCTCGGACCTCGATGGAGTGTTGAGTGCCTGTTTGTTGAATCTCTGGACATTGTAGAGCTCCATGATCCTGTCGTAATTCTCCCCCCACCATCGCTGCGCTTGCCACTTATCGAACATCTCTCGGCTTCACGATTCATACCCCCAAGCTCTATCAGATTAAAGAAATCGAGTTTATGGAAATGGGAATGTATGGAGTATACCTGAAGCGGATTCGTTTGAGATCATTGCCACCGTTGGGAAGAGACGCGAAAGTGATGTGCACGCCAGGCTCCCCCTGGGCCATCCACTCCTTGGGCTCGTCCTCTGGCACCACATCACAAGTCGAGACCGCGCTGAATCTCGAGTCAGATCTCGGCATTGGCTGGTTAGAGCTCGAGAAGTCCCAGGCCGGTGTCGAGCTCGAGCTACCACCCATGTAAGGATATGGAGTTCCCTCAGAAATGGCATCGAAGTCCGGGTACGGCCGCTGCCCTTTCTTCATACTGCTGGATCCAACACATGGCTTGCATTGCTTGTAAGCTCCGGAGAACTTCAATGCCATGTCTTTGATCTGCACCTTACACAAAGGAGCATACTAATTCAATACTATGCAGCCCAAGTTCTTTAAACTGATGAACAAGTTGTCTTAAGTGACCTTAAACTACGTGGTAAGACATAATGCATTTCCAAATTGTTAAATTCACTAGAATGCTACGGGTACTTGCAAACAAGGTATGAATACTTTCGGACCCAAAAAGGAACAAAAACAAAACATGAAACCAAGCTTGGGAAGCAGTATGAATTTGAAACGATTCCCTTATTTTCCATTGACATGCTGGTAATGGTGAATATCCGACCAATTTTCAAATTGTGGGTCACACACACATCACATTAAGGACTCTTGTCTAGTCCAAAGATCCGCACAAGTTCTTGTTTTGGAATATGTTGTCCTTTCCATGTTCTTGCATATCCCATGAAGACCTTTGACCATTCACTTTTTCTATCCCATCCACAGTCACATTAAGATTAATCTCTTGATGTGCCCTGATTATGTGATGACTACACTCACCTATAAACAGGATTAGAGATCTCCTAATGGGATTAGTGCATAACTAAGCCCTGAAATCCTGGAAAAGCTTCTCCCAAATGCGGATAAGAAGAATATCAAACAACCCAGATTCTCCAAAATTCAAATTGGAATTTGCAAGAGTGAGCTTGCTATCAAACAGAACAACACTATTTTTTTTAATCAGCAATTCCTAATTTAATAAACAGATAAATCCTAACTTAATCCAATCCCTCCTTACCTGTCTAACTTAATTCCTCACCTAACTCTCTTCCCCAACAGATGATCCACAAGGAACCCAACACTGTATGTTTCAAGATTATGTTTGTCTTAACTAATCAAATCAGCCGTTAAATCTACAAAAGCTAATACGTTCATGTTCCCGACCAATGTATCACACATCTCAAAGAAGATAAAGATGTAAATGTTTGTACTATCTCTAGCACCCTTCAGTGATGGAACTAAAGGATTCTTGGTAAGTATGGAATGGATCAAGTTCTTTATCTTTTGGGGATGTCCGTCTTTACTAAAGTGAAAAAGAGAAGCATGACTAGGTTCAGATCCCAATGGCATAGCCATAATAACAGATAGGCACCACCACTAGGTTGAACCATAGAATGAAGAATGGTCACGATCCTCCATTACTATTAGGGCCATTGCCTTCATCTCACGAGCTTATAAAAGGAACAAGTGAAAATGAAGCCATTTCCCTTAGGGTCCACAGCTTTTGTGCCCATTTTCATTTATGTCTTGTGGCCCTCAACCAAATTCCCCTCGTGTTTCTGTTTCTTCTCCCATCTCTCACTCCAATTCCCATGCATAGATTCACAGCAAAAAAAAATAATAATAATAATTCAAAACAATACTTTTGTAATTTAAAAATCACAATGAGAAAGGGTCAGGATAGATTTTGTTCTTGATATATAAACTATTTGGCAAACTCCAATTCCCATGTATTGTTTTGATTTTGTTCTTAAAAAATCAAAACAATACATTTCTAATCAAAATTATTTTTTGATTAATGAAATATTAATATAATTATATATTATATGCATAAATTAAAAGACATGACAAAAAGGTCGCTCATACTTCATTGTGTCGACTTAAAGACATTAAGTCTTGTTGAGTCTAAATCATATTATCATCCCAATTACACTCCTTACAAAGAATTAGGATCTAATCTTGAAAACAATGATAATATTCTAGTTTAGTTACTTATAATTTCGTGAATAAGCAAATAAATGATATAAAAAAAAAGTAAAGTAGAGCTATTAATTCGAATGCATATATATATATATAGGGTATGGTATATAAGTGTCGTCATGAGAATTTATTCATCTCACGTTCCTGTATCACGTGATGGTTGACTGCGTCAACCACCCGGATAACATGGACTGAATGACATCACAAACACCCACGTGGGCGTATCCTCCGTAAGCTGCACGGAACCAACCCTACAGTGCAGCACACAGGAGCACTTGTCTTACGAAATAAAGACATTTAAATATAATATTCTATTCCTCGTCAGACGACCAGAGAACAAAACATTAGTACATCTCTAAATTCGAGAAAAAGAAGAAAAAAAAAATCTCAAAGAGGGGCACGAGCTGGTCCCCACTTCATATGATTTTGTTTCTTTCACTTGAAAAAAATAAATAAAAATGAAGAACAAAAATAGAGTAGGAGTGGAGGATATGGATAATGAACCTGCGTGGTCAGGCTTTTGGCGGATTCTTTAGTTCTAGGCGTCCCGCTCCCACGCGCCGCCGCTCCTCCGCCGTCCTCCTCTCCCTCCTCCATCCTCTGTTTCGAGCACGTTATGCACGTCAGCATCTTTTCCCACCTTCTGCTGCTAACACGAAAAAGAAATCAAACCGTGCAATACATAATCAGTAGAATTAAATCGATTAAAGCTGAAGCTATGGGTCTCAATCTAGCTATTTCAATGCCGCAGCAGAACCAAAACAGAGTGCACGGATTGCTCTGTTGTGGTCGAACGTGAACATGATGATGATCGGATGAGGGCGTTTTGGAACATTCTGCAAATCATGTGTGTATGTGGGTGTGGGGTTCAGGGGGTCACACGATCATGCTTTTGTGGGTCCCTATTACAAGGAATTGATTGAGCTGTATTGACCATGACCGAGGCTATATGATATGATGACCCACACACACCCATCTCGATTTCATGTACATGTTTGGTTACCCAGAAAATAGAGGAAAATCGGCATGTCGATTTTGTTTCGCTTTGGGTGGATGAGAAGAAGAAAACAAAAGGGTGTGCGAATTGGAGGGTGTGGTTGTTGGTGGACAAAAACAAAAGGAAAAGAAAAAGAGCACGCTTGGGATCAGAGAAGAAGACAGAAACCAAGGAATAGAGTTAAACAATAATTGAAAAGTTGAAAAAATACAAATCTGAGGGCCATATTTGGTATGTGTTTCAAAGTTAAAGCTGCTGGTTGTGTCTCTAATTAGAGAGTGTGAGCTGAGTTTGGTGCTTGTGGGGTTTTGTGTTGCTTTACTCACAAAAAAAAAGAGATTTATCAAAGATTTGTGTAAGCCCGAGTTTCTGACACCAACCAAAGAAAATACAATAACCCAAATCAAAACGGGTCTGATGTTGTTATTCTTCCTTTTTCTTTTGTCTGAATCACATCAAGCTTCGTTGCTCAAGAAACCCAAAAGCAGCAATAAGAGAGAAGACCCAGAAGGGGTAATGGATTCTTTGCTTTTCACTTAGGGTTTTGTAAGGTAGGAGAATTTGGATTTGGACAAATAGATATGAATGGGCGTTAGTTGGGCTGTCGAGAGATGAAAGCGGCTGATGAATAGACAACCAGACATTGCGAGAGACCACTCTATTATTATTAATCGAAAACGACTTACCCCCAAAACTCTGCTTACGGACGGAAATAAAAATCTCACCTTTTCTTAATCTAATCTCGTCCTTTACCTTCCTTTTCTGGGATAATTTCAGATTTTGAGTCTGATTCATTCCCCAGAATACCCAATAACAGAAACAAACAACATTGGTGTGAAGAAGAAAAACAGAGAGACCCGGGACAGATAATATGTTCAAGTGAGGAATGAGGTAAAAACAGGTAAGAAATTGCTGTGTTTGGTAAGTGAGAAAGTGCGGGAAAATGAAAATATATGTATACCTGACTAGTCAGAGAAGAAACGCTTTGACCGGGGATGGTCGACCAGAGCCGCTTCAACGAATCGAATCGGATCAAAAGCGATAAAGCATTCCCTGATTTTCAGCTACGAAACGTCTACTGTTTAAATGTCGCCGCCGATGGGTTGGCGATGATTCCGGGTCAGAATCCGAGAATGTGTACGAGAAGAGGAAAGTCTGGGATTCGGAGTTCCGGGTCTTGCGTTGCGAATCCGATACTACCAAAAATAGTAGCCGGAATATAAATTTCAGACAAGACGAAGCAGGAAGAAAAAGAACCGAGTTTCGGGTCCCGAGTCGCAAGATTTATATAAAGACTGACTGAGTGTGGAAGAGACTTGACGGCCGTTACATAACGGAGTTCCAAAATTGGTTATAAAGTAAGCGACCGTGTGAAAGAAACCGTTAAGGGACCTGTTTATAAATATTGAAAAATATTCTGGTCTACAGAACAGAGGACAGTCCGGGCCCACGTGTCTAGGCGATGTGTGGGACTGGTTACGTGTGAGGGCAGTATGACACGTGGCGGATTCTGACTGGATGAAGGTGGGGGCGTTCCTGGGAGATGAATGGCTACGATTTAATCAAATGATTTCTCTGTTAGGGCAGCCATCACAATTGGAAGTGTTAATTGTCGGGTAGGTGACCTCTTTTCATTAAGCTGGAAATGACAGGCGTGTTTTATGTTCACTTCATTTTAATCACACCAAAAAATATTTTGCGAGTCTTATGTTTTTTTTCCTTCCTTTTTTTATATAGCTATATTTGGATTGCTAAATTAAATAAGTTCAAGGATAGCAATGCTTATCCTGTCATATAATAATCTTAAAATATAACATTTATACCTTCTAAATGGAAAACAAGAAGTACTAAATGATGTCTTCAAAAATTGGAAACTTAACTATATTTATGAGTCATATAACCTTAATGGAGCCATAAGTTTAGGGTAACTATAATGTTATGTGATTAGAACTAAGAGTTCGAAACTATTCCAATTTTATCAACTCGATATATATCATTTTTAGATAAACATTATATCTTATATATAATATAAACATATCATATCACTATGTTATAAGTAAGTTCATTATCTCTACTCTAAATCTCTTCCTACACTCCCAATAGAAGAAGAATCATATAATATGTGAGTATTCAAGTATAATGACAGCTTTTTAATGTAATAATTGGCCACTCCCTATTTATTAATTTGTGCTATAAATGTTGGAGACTCTCAAAACGTGTTTCTTTTGGCAAAGTGTGAGGGAAGTAGATACTTTACCTTATGGGGGTATATGAAAATGACATGTAATTGTATTGTTGGTTAAGTTTTGAATTTTTGATTTGAGAATCTAAGTATTAATTAGCAATTTATTTTATTTTATTTTTATAGTTGCTTATGTTAAAAGAAAGCAAGACATATCATAAGTGATAAGAGAATGAATCATACATTGTAAAGTTATTGTAAAATTTTGGATTTGGTTATTTGGGGATTGTGATAGTGAATTTTTTATTTGAAACTCAATTTTAGACGGTTGTTATAATTCTTTCGTAGAATCATTCAATGTCTCAAGCTCAAGATATATTGTTTAACATCGCAATCACTACTAAAATAGTAGGAAAAGACAAAAACATGAAAGGCCATTAGCTCAAGAGAACTATATATAGTATTTGAAAGTGGCATGGTAGTTTATGAGTGTGAGATGAGAAAGAAGGTGCAAGTAGACCACGTGCGTACGAGTGTGGGTAGTTACGTGTGGTCCAATCAAAGGACACTATGATATTGGAACGTTGTTAAGATGAGATACCTCAATCTTTGTCCCCAAAACAAAATTAACAGGAGATCACAATAAATGAACAAATGGTTGCTTTCATGTTAGTTGATATTTCAATAGCATTTCTACATCTGAGAATTATATATGAATCATCTTAAAAGACATGATTAAATTTTTATACTCTAATCTTTAGTCATCTTACGGATAATTAGACTTGGCCGGACCTTGATTTTTTTTTTCTTTTTTCAATATAGTCCTGGTTGGTGCACTTGCGTTTGGTTATTAAGTTTCTTCATGAATGCATTGGGTGAACAAAAACTAAATATTGTAAAATATATAAGACAATATGGTATGTGTACTATATAACATCATAAAATTACTTATCATAATGCTTAGACTTATGATTTGATGATCAAACATAGAGTGACAATAACAGCATTAAAACTTAACCTCCAAAATAGTTTCTTTATACTCCTGCCTTAGCATTGTTTTAGTGTTTCTTTATAAGCTTCATTCCTGTTCCTTTGAGGTTAAGGCTAAGTGGTCTTTACCACACAATGCAATTCCCTGCTTCCTCGGAATACATCTAAGCGAATATGACATGAACTTTACTATCGACACTAGAGATCGGTAGAAAAGTCGATTCGTGTAAGACAAAACTATATAGATATTAAACGAGTAACCATTTTATATGATCCGAATATAAAGAAGGAAGCCTTAGGTAAAGATGGCATCTTTGTTGCAAGGTGTTCTCAAGCAAGAAAAGCGTAGTACGGTGCAAAGTCATGTTCATCCTTTGACGTTTATGCCATCGTTTTATCACTCATTCTCTTCATATTTTCCTTCTTTCCGGTCTCCAATCTGTTTTATTAGTTGATTGATTGGTTTTATTAGAGTTCTCGCTTCTTTTGATATTCATATTCATATTATTATTATTTTTTTAAGAAAAAAAACCGGTCAATGTTTTCAAATCAGTTGGTCCATGATGGTATGATGTGTCTTTATGCATGGTATTCTAAATATATGGGTGGAGAAATCTGTAAATTAATTTGAGATTAGCTGTTGATTTTCAGATTGGGAATGATTGAGTAATGAAGTAATGATAGGGTACTTTAAGAAGTGATGTGAATAATAAAAAAGAGAGCACTTGGTTGTCTGAGGCTGTAAAGTGGATCACAAATCACAGAAACAGAATCTCCAAGTCTTTTGTGATTTTCAATGTCTTGATCTCCCATTGATTACATGCTTCTTTCCTTTCGATTGTATGTTCCTGATACAAACCTTTCCCTTCCCATGCTATCTTATGTTAAAAGAAGAGACCAATTAACTGTTACTATATTCACATTTTGATCCTCACCAAGACAATCTAGACTGTAGATATGACGTGTTTGAGTTTTACCTTGAAGAACCTCACAACCTGTAAATTTACAGAAGCTACACATCGTATTTTTTTGAAAATGATGTGATGGACAAGTGGAGTTGTTCACGTCATGAGATATAATATCTTGAAAAAGAAACACGATAAATAAAATTAGTTCTTTTTTTTTCAATAGAGTTGGTCAACGGGTCGGGCTGACTGGGCCAACAGATTGGGTCAACGGGTCAGCACATGTGATGCACGCGCGGGGACGGCTAGGGACCTAGCGCGTGCATTGCACGCGCCTGGCGTCGGGATCTTCTTTCTCCTCGCGTTTATGCGGCGTTGTTGATTGAGGTTGGAGCTGACCGTCGAAATTCACGCCAAAAAGGACGAATGGAGCTGTTGTTGCTCGGAGAAGGACCGGATGGACGAACCGGGTTGTTATTGGGCCTGACAGATGGAACTTGCTCGGAGATGAGCGGAGCGCGTTGTTGCTCGGACGGCTGGAGCTTCTGGTCGACCGGGATGGCAGCGACGAGGAGGAGCTCGGCAGGAACGGTTCACGACAGTGGCCCTGATCTGTTGTAGATGGCAGATCTAAAACGGGAGCAGCGACGGCTATGAGGAGCAGTCGCGTCTCGACAGCAGTTAGAGCTTTGATGGTGGCATCTGAATAGCGCTCGGCGGCGGTCAACAATTGTGGCGAACGACAGCGAACATCAGTTGGTAGCGGTGGTCAGGGATAGTGACGACGATGACAACAGAAATATTTTGTAGAGCTCGAGATGGTCTAATACCATGATAACAATATGAACTGTATTGTGTATTTGATAATCTTAAAGTAATACATGAACCATATATTTATAACACTAGGGCTACACTTTATACAATACAAACCTTAACTGGTTTGGGCCTATATACGAGCTTATATACTCTTTAACATTTTAACACGAGTCAAGGGAGTTTAATTATTTATTATTTTTCAATTTTAATCTTGAAACTAGCCCCATATCGACTTTTTGGTACTTAACAACAACTGAAACTAAGCAACTTTGATGTCAAAGATGGGTTGTACAGGATATCACTCATTATCCTTTGATGGAACAAATGACATTTATATTTTTGGTGTCGCAGATATGAAGATTAGTGTCATGGGAATAGAGAACGCATAGAGGTAATACTTTTGGTGAGAATGAATTGGTTGTTTTAGAAAGGAAAATAGAAGGTATTATGGAGCAAAAATAAATAAATTACTTAGATATATACACCGAGAAATGCACGTGTGTGCACAAAAGAGCTAGCTAATAAATAAAAAAGAAATCAATAGGGTGCATCACACCACGTCATGAGAGGATTACCCTCCACAGCAGCAGTGCCGTTGGCCTTGTGTAAGGTAGCATTCAAATTGGCACAATCGCGCGTCTTATGGGCCGTCCTATCATGTCCGAAGATGTCTTTGGCGCCAGGGAACTTAGCCCTAACGAAGACACTCACGAGCAACTTCTCCCACTCCCACGACCTGATCGGACGGTCCTGGCTCACCTTCACCTCCATCACCTTCTCCTCTTCGGGCTTCAGCGTGAACTTCTTCAGAGACAGAGTCTGCCCCAGCCTGATCCGCAAGAATGTCCTCGCCCGCGCATTCACCCACACGTCCACGTAGTCCAGCTCCGCTGCCCGACGAGTATCGTTGTTCCGCACCGTAATGTTCACGTAGAATGTCGTGTCGTCGTACTTCTCTTGTTGCGGATATTTGCTATATTTATCGTCATACTTATCGGTCTTTTTAAGCGTGTACGAGGCAGACAAGTTGTTGAGACGGACTGCGGGAGGTGTGGGCGTGTCTAAGTTGAGCCAGACGCCGCATGCCAGGCCCAGGATGGTCACCGTCACCAGGATCACGTTGTATATTGCTCTGTTCTCCTCCCAGTGCTCCTCCGAATCCATATCGTTTCTATTAGGCTCCGCCTAACGGATTCGAATGGATTCGGAAGAGTTGTCGAGAGGAAGCTACCTAGCTTAACGGCTTCGGGAGGAGAGGATGGTTTTGCCTCTCAACCCCTTGTGCTATTTATACTATCAGTTCCTGCTAATTTTAGGTACGATTATAGTAATATACAGCTATAGCTAATCTAAAAATAGAAAATTGTAATGTAACCATATCTCTACCTGAATGTGCCTACAAATCAACCTAAATACATACTGTTTTTGAACAATTCTAATCACACCTATAAAACCTTATAAGTATTAACGGGTTAAAAAAAAAACATCTGGTGGAGGACGAAAAATAAGCTGAGCATTATCCTGACTTACTTGGTAAATAAATAATCAGCTGAGTAAGCATTGTCACAAGTTAAACTAACCAGCATCTCCTCGTCTCAAAGGTTCTCAGAAGTCACAGAATTGAAGATACAAAAGCACCATTTCATGTAGTATGAGTCGAAATAAACATATAGAGTGATGATCTTGGAAGGCCATCACAGCTGCTCTTTGGCCATAACCATGGGAATGGACATCGATAATTGAGTAGTGGAGTTCTCGGGCTGCCTTTGATATCCCATATAGGATCCAGTGGCCCTGCTTTTGGGCCACTCGTCAAATAGAGGCTCAAGGGACTGATCCTGTTTCAAAGGAAGTTGTGAGTTAAAGAAATAATGCTCTTGCTGTTGCTTCAACATTGCAGCATCAACAGGCCCAAAATCACGCAGAGTTGGGTGGTCGAATTGCAAAAGAGTGCCGCTCCTTGGTTCTGACAAGGCTTGTTGGGTGGTCGGAAGATACCATTCAGTAGTTACACTAGAGTTTGAAACTTGTGGTATGAAATTGTTCTTGTCTGCTTCGGGCTTGTGTTTAATGTGACCCCTGCATGTCAACTTCGTAAGCACCAAGATGTCCAAGTTTTACGACCATCCATATTAAGCAAAACTAAAAGAGGATGTAACATGTTCACGAAAAACATACGATCTCCAAAGTTCTAACGGAAGTAAACTACAATTATAAGAGACACCTGCAGGGCCAAAAATATAATATCAAAGATATTATATCCATAGATACTAAGATTTTTACTCAGAGCAGAACAACTATCACACCCAACCAACCTTTCGTTCTTACCCTTCTTTCTTTCTACAATGGGTGGTGAGCATCAGACATGAGTCATGCCTTCTTTGTAATGCAACGTACTACTAAGTTCTAACTATCAGCACTGTTAAAACGCTTACAAGAAACAACATGTGCCCAAAACCTTGCAGCTAATGTTGGAAAACCACCAGACTACCCAAAAAAAAATGCAAATTTTATGCCCAATGGCCCATTACTCAGTAGGATAGCTTATTTGACCTTCTCATGAAGTTCATAGTTTGGAATTTGTAACTGAAGTAATATGACTATCATGTTCGACAAACAAAAGCTGAATGGAGTATGATTTGCTAGCATAGAATGACTATAAAACTGCAAATCGGAAAGCTGCTACGAGTTACTGCAAATTCAAAGAGTACTTCTATGGCACACAATTATTCCTAAACATGTAAGTGAACTCTGAGCATAAAAATCTATCAATATATAGCACCAACATGCAAGTAATAGAAACCACTTACCTATACTCTTTGTTACTAGCACCATAGGATATAGACTCCAACTGCAACTGCAACGCATTGCTTCGACGGTATAGATCCTCGTGATTACTATAGGAGCGCAAAGGCAAGCTCTGTGAGCTTGTACTGCCATTGCTACTAGCCATGGCAGCACCTATTGCCACAGTTGACAAAGACTGAGTAGCAGTCTTTGCTTCCACAAGCTTTCTTGAACGGTTTCGGCTTCTGTTCATGTGGCGCCCACAATACTTGGAGTCAGGATATGCATCCTTGGAGCACCTCCACTTCTTGCCATCCGTTCTCCGGCACCTACCGGGCTCTGGGTCATATTTCTTCCCATATAGGGGACTATAGCCCACTACAGAGAAAGCATCAAAGAGATCTTAGTCTCCACAGAATATTAAGAAATAATGGAAATGTTGAAGGATTGATAAGTTCATTACCAGTGGTACATTTACATTGATAAACGAATTTCAGAAAGCCTAATTTGATTGTCCAAACATAATATAAAATTTTCATTTGGAAATAGCTAGAATCAACTTAGCAAGAGAAACAAAAGCCAACTATGAAATAGTCTTATTCCCATCCTAATCCCACATGAAGGTTGAGACCTTTATCAATTTACAGACCTCAAAACCCAAAAGGCCAAGTGGGGTTTCTTAAAAACCCACAGAAATGCTGAGAAAAAAAACACTTGAAATAACATCAGAATACACAAACAAGAATAAACTGAGATTGGGATAAAGGGGTCGATTGCATACAGATGGGGTGGTGGAAGAACCGAGAGGGCGTGGACTCGAAGCTCCTCCGAATCGAGGCGATAAGGTCAGGAGGAACAGGCATGCCCTCCTTGAGGTACTTGAAGATGAATGCTTGGTGCTCCAGCTCCTGCCACTGAGCCATGGTGAACCCTCCAACAGACCCAGCTGTGGCTGTGCCACTTGTGTGGCTCATCTTCTTCCGCTCTCTGATATACTACTCTAAAGTGAAGCACTTTTCATGGAAGAGCTCCAGTATGCAGATCCCAATCTGAGAAGAAATGATGTAACTTTTCAGCAACCCATCAAAGAAGAGTAGAAAAGGCAGAGGCCGTTACCTTGTGAGCTGTGAGATTTATATGGGTTTTTGCTGCTTCTGCTGTGTGTATCTAGAGGTGAAAATTTGGGGAAGACTCTAATCTAATGAGGATTATTTTGTGCATTTGTTTAGTAGGTGAGGTCAATACAAGATCCGTAAGGTACCCCTATACGTTTTGTAATTTTATATTGTTGTTGGATTTAATAATGACCATAATAATCACTCTAAACTTCAGTACCTTCTTTTAACTGGAGGAACAGTCTGAGTCTCATGTCAAATCACATTTGTTCCGGCTTTGGGCAAATTTGACTTTGTATTTATTGAAGTTTATTTTAAGCCTGCACATTTTTCTTTTTCTTTTTTTGCCTGCACATATTTCTAGCCAACAAGTCCATGCATTTATTCATCCACGTTTATTGCTGACAATTAACTAAAAATTCTCTAAAATTCTAGCCAAAATAACACACTTTGGGGAACAAAATTCTTGGCTCATTCATTCAAGCTGTGCCCTATTTCGCCCTCTCTCGAAACTAGGGTTTGGAAACGGTGACGGTGATTCCGCTAGGTTTTGTGGTAAGAACTATGGCAGTTATGTCGAAATTGGAGATCATTGATGTGTTGAGAATTAGAGAAGCATTCCGATAGGTTATATGGTAGACTGGTCACATGTTATACTTGAATCGGACTGTCAAAATGTAGTTCCAACAATCAACAGTTCACACGACATAGCTTCGCCTTTAGGTCTTCTTATTTCTAAATGTAGACAAATAAAGACAATTTATCTGTTAACATCATTAGTTTTTGTATGTTTATCAACGAATCGATTGATTAATTAGGACGATTTATTCATACTTTGGTTGATTTTAAAACTCTTACGTAACCCTAAATGAATTATATCATATTATTATAACTGATTTGTCGCTTAATAAAATTAGAACTTGTAATATATTTTTGTATATAATCATAGTGAGCAAATGCATGTGCTTTGCCAGTCGAGATCAGCGCATTTGCAGTCAATTACGTTTGTTTTTTTTGCAACTGGTACATGAACACGAAAATAAAAGAATGATATTCCATGGAAATTGCTAACAGCTCCACCGTAAAATAATATTTCACAAACGGAACAGCGTACAACCCCTCCACAGCGTCGTAAACCCACTAAAACGGTGATTAAATACTTTTCGAGGCCTCTTCCTGCAATATTTCCCAAAAAAATATTGGGAAAGAAGAGGCAAAAATAGCCTCTTTTCTCTTTCTGTTTTCAACTCCGAATCCACCTGAAGGAAGAATCAGAAAATACGGTCTATACAGAGCTCTCTCTCTTCCGCTGAGAATCGCCATCGTCGCCTCTGTCTCTCTCTGCAGCCATGAGTCTCTTCGGTCTCGGGAGGTAATGTAAACATAGAATTGTTGTATCTCTTGCCGCGAAATTGTGTTTTTTTTTGGCGTTAATTTGGTGGCTCCGTGTTTAATTTATGCTTTAAATCATGCGTATATTTTTATTCGTGATACTTTCGATCAGATCTGTTGTTCTGGGTTGATTTGTTACGATTGATGATCGGTTAATTTTAAATCTTTTCTGGGATTAATCCACTTCGATCACGTATGCTGAATCGTATATAGAAGTAAATTTTCAGCGTTCACAGTTTTTTTTTTGCCCTTTTCTCATTGTTTCTGTATGTATACGTGCATGTTGGTTTATGTATTTGTGTATGTCTACCTCTGGGAACCATTTCTGGAAATTGATTGTCCCCCCAACTATTGAAGAGTTTATATAGTGGTATTGGGGTGTTGGGAATGGTAATAGAGAAATGACCCATTTCCAATGCTACTTGCTTTTTGTTTGCTTTTCTGTTATTTGATCAAACATTGATTGGGTATCACAAGTTTATTTGGAGGGCATGCAATTAATTTAGATATGCAGATAGTAAGAATGGCCTCTCTTTCAGGGCATGTTGTGATCTTTACTCAAAGTGGAATAACTTATGGTGTCCTAGCTAACTTTTATTTGTCTTCTGTCTTGTTGTTGGATCTGAAATATATTGTGTAGATGAAAGAATTTATTTCAATGATAATTGCAATGAACCTATAGTTCTGTACATTTTAGGCAAGTAAGCTTCTGCTTATATGTATTGTAATTCCCTGTGTCTTGTTCGTTTGGGGTTGATTACATATGGCACCAACAAATGCCTGTTTCATATAATTTTTTACATTAGTAAGGTAACTGGAGTTGAATAATTCCATCACTTATGATAGAAAAATGAAAGTTAAAATGATATACCAGTTCGGTTCTCCACTTGTATTATTGAAGTATAAGCTATGAAGTGCTGGAATTTGAAAATGTAGTAGGGGGTGATTGAAAGCTACCCTTAAAACTTGAGGGAGCGGTTGACTTCAAATCATGGGGGAAATGGTAGAGAAGCCTTCCAAGGAACCTAGTTCTCCATGTTATCTTCAGATGACATTTTCTAACAGTTAGATGCTGTTTGTATCTATAGCGACAATGGACATGTATTCTAACTAACTAATTTATTGCAAACAGAAACCAGAGGACATTTCGCCCAAAGAAGAGTGCACCTTCAGGGAGTAAGGTTGGTCCTCATTGCTTTACTAGTAATTATCTTCTGCTTTCTTGGCATCGATCAAGCATTCTAAATCCTGTGGTGTGCTATTGGTGTGCTATTAAACACTTCATGAGTTCCATTGCAAGATTATATATATGACCATGTCCCATTTTCTTTAACAGGGAGCACAGCTTAGGCAACACATTGATGCTACCCTCGGCAGTGGAAACCTGAGAGAAGCAGTAAGACTCCCTCCTGGAGAAGATTTGAATGAGTGGCTTGCTGTCAACAGTATGCCTCTCTCTCTCTCTCTCTCTCACACACACACACACACACACACACACACACAGGGTCAGACACACTAAGGAATAAAACTCATTGTATTGTTTGGAGCTCCTTCTCCATCTGCTCACATTATTCTATGGGAGCTCATCTGTTCCGCTAATTGCCATCTTATACATCAGTAATGCCGATTTCCACTTATTATATTAACTGCTTTGTTGTTGTATTTTTAAATTTCAGCTGTGGATTTCTTCAACCAGGTGAATCTGCTCTATGGTACCCTTACAGAGTTTTGTACTCCTGAGAACTGTCCTACAATGACTGCAGGGCCCAAGTATGGGAAGACTCATTTTACTGATCTAGTTTCTTTTATAAGTTGCTCCTATGATATTAGAACATCTCTAAATGTTTTCATTTTCTGATGACTTCTGTTAATGTTTAAGAGGCGCTAGCTAGCTCAGTTGGTTAATTCTCTTGGAGGTTGTAATAAGAACTAAAATAAGATTTTCCTTGTTAGAGCACATTAATGCAGGTGGAGGACCAAGTTGTTTAGCCTAGTCATTGGATCAAAAAGAGAAGGAAAACCTAGAATAAATAAATTTAAAAAATTAAAAGTATGCCTTCATTTTGTTGAATGGAGGTGTGCCCATAATGTAATTGTGGAATAGAGTAATGGGTAAATTTGGAATGTTATTTGTTCTTATCCATTTTATTCTCAAAGTTGCTTTTGCACTTAAATTTCATAAAATGTGTATGTGCTAACATGCAATTCTCTACTGGTTAATTACTATTTCAGTAATGTGTATGACCTATATGCATTACACCTCTCCATTGGTTCCATGATTTGTCATGTTATGCTAGATATACCATTTCCAGCATATCCACCTCATAATTCTATTTGGTCATTTTGGCTCAGTAGTTGCATGCCACCTTATTGTCTGCAAATCAAGCCTTTGCTGCTTTCTATAACCTTAAACCCTCAATTTTGTTTCTTTATGTATTGTGTGTGTAGAGTTACTTAATTGCACAAGTTCTTTGATTAACATGTTAGTTACCATCATTGCAAGTTCTTTGATTAAGATGTTAATTACCGTTATGTGTGGTAGTTATCATGAGTCATTTCTCATTTATTTGTGTAAAACTAAGGTTTCTGAGATATTTTTCAGGTATGAGTACAGGTGGGCAGATGGCGTACAAATCAAGAAACCCATTGAGGTTTCTGCTCCCAAGTATGTTGAATATTTAATGGACTGGATTGAGAGTCAGCTTGATGATGAATCAATATTTCCTCAAAAGCTTGGTAGTATTTCTTATAAATTAGTAACTTGCTGTACTTATTTGCTCGTAATATATTGCACTTATTCTATTCTTAAAAATCTGGTCTTCTGATTATTATTGTTATCGTAAGTAGGTTAACCATCACATATATTTCCCCCCTAATTATTTCTGTAATTTAATTGCCTACTTTAAATCTTATAGGTGCACCCTTCCCCAACAACTTTAGGGAGGTTGTGAAGACAATATTCAAACGGTTGTTCCGTGTATATGCCCACATTTATCATTCTCACTTTCAGAAAATTGTGAGCCTCAAGGAAGAAGCCCATCTAAATACATGCTTCAAGCACTTTATACTATTTACCTGTGTAAGCCACTTTTTTTTTTTCCTTCTGATCTCGCTTGCTTGTTGCTCTTGTTTTATTTAAAGCACATTTCTAGGCATTCAAGAATGTGTAGATTTTTCCTTCAACCAAATCTGTTTCCAAGGTACTAAAACACGTCACTATTTTTTGTGTTTCAGGAATTTGGGCTGATTGACAAGAAGGAACTAGCACCGCTTCAAGAACTTATAGAGTCCATTGTTCCATATTGAAAGATTTATGATGATGAAATGACTGTTATTCTGCCTGAAGAGCTTGTAGAATCTTATACAATTGACACATATAACTAAATCTATATTGCATTATTCAAGAGCTTATATATCCTCTTTATTTTATTGACAGCAAAATTTATATAGATATTGGTTCTCCACACTTGGATGTACATTCTCTTCCATGGTACTTGTGAATTCTGATGATGAGATCACCAGATCAGTTTTTCACACAAGCATCCAGGTTTTAGAGTATGAAACAATATCTAATAAACATGTAAAAAAAAACATGGTATTGTAAGTAATTTGGTTTGGATTTATGTACAGTACTTGCCTACAGACTAAGAATTTTTTTTATATGCATTATTAATTGGCATTCGATTGATATCCCGGGCAACAAACAAGAAAAGTCAAATGGCATTAGAATTTGATCCAATTTAGTAGTGGAGCTTAATCCAATTTATATAAAAATTTACCTAATATTAGAGTTTGGTTCACGTGTCTGATCCATTTATTATTTTTCTAATATCCAAAACTAGTTTGTACGTTAAAATAAATTTGTTGGCCGATTTAGTTAAAGTAACTCACTTCAATTTTTTAAAATAGTATTTTGGCAGACATGTCATGTCTGACCCATTCATCATCTTCCTACGCAGACGAGTTTGTTTATTGAGACTTAAATGCTGGGGTAGACAATCAATTATTCTGCCGACTATTAATCATTTTTGTTATCTAATTAATTTTATTATTATTAAAATACTAAGTCAATTGATATATTTTTTTCATTTTATTAATTTAATCAAATAACTGAAATTATATCCATTGGATTAAGTTATTAATCGATTTTAATTCCTTTATTGAACATAATATAAATATTATGTTCCATACATTACATGTCAAACTTTTTTTTCATGAAAAAAAAAAACTGGCACAAATAATGGGATATTTATAAATTTGATTCTTTTACGTGTGAGAAATAAACTCAATTGAAAACGTAATAGACTAGTTTCTAACATATTTAAGTTATCTTAAAATTTTTTACTCATTTCGCATCCCAAATTAATGATACAAGATATTTTGATAATATTTTTTATTTAAATTTATACACATAATAATATAAATAATTATTTTTTAAACTACTATAATAATATTTTATTTAATTCGATTATTTAACGACAACAACCGAAATCAACCTTAAATTCTTAAACTGTCAAACTAATCTAACCATACAATTTCGATTCTATAGTGCCCACCCCTACTCATGTGTACCAGTCAAGTTGAACGTTATACAAACAAATAACACACCAAACTAACAAAAGTCTTTTAATTGTGAAAATCGATATGATTGAAGCAGCCATGAATACCAATTCGGTTTGTTTAACCTTCCACCATGTAGAGTCCAGAAATTCTGCAACAGGAGACAGCTTCAACATCCAACAGCAAGATGGTGAATACTGTTGATACACCTATGAATATGATGAGGTCTCTTTTCTACTTAAGAGTCTAATAAAGAAAAATTCATATGCATGCATGCGATTTGCAGCTAGTTTGAACAGTAAGCTTCGAAATAGTCAAAATGTGCACTCAATTCCAAATAAACAAAGAACTGGGAGCAAACTCATAACTTTTGCTAAACAACATATTTGAAAAGAATACAATTGCTTTTATTCCAAATTCTATTTGCAAGACAGCCATACCAATAGAACAAAAACAGGACCATAAAGAAGACGCAAAATGATTGATAAACCCGATTCGTTTATTGCTATCCATCTCTACCTGGTTGAATATGAAGAAGTGCAAAGATTCGAACATATAAACTGTCACAAGCACTTCAAAAACAGCAGTCAATCACCTGATGCAGAAACCAATCCAATTGAATGCTTCTACAGCAACTTTCAAAGAAGAACTTGTACTATCCTAGAATTCTTTCTCCTTGTCTACTATTTGTTCATCCTATCAAATTTACCAGAAAAGAATGCCACCACTTGTCAAGTCATCAATGTTTCAGCCAATTCCATCATCTCTTTTGGAACTTCCAACACCACCTGAAGGAGAGAACAAAAAAACTTCAATATAAAGGTCATGAACAAGAACAACCCTTCTTGATGTGATCACTAAGCTCTTTTAGTCCAAACATGTTGGGCTCATTTAAGCGTCAACAAAACAATAATTACAGTCAATGTGCCAACTATAGCAAAGTTGCATTCATAATAAGAACATTATTTCAATTTTCATGTCTAAAAAGATTATCTGTAGTGCTTGTGTATCTGTTAAAAAGGTACGTCTAGCATTTTTTTTTGGAAAGGTACTCAAATAGTCTGGTCCACACCTTGCAATTATATGCACTATAAACCAAATAATTTCATATATCTACATGTCATGGCAAGAAATCTGAGAATATTATATGCGGAACCGAATTTAAGATTGTATACCCTGATTTAGTCCCAATCCAATCCCTCTTGAGTTGTGCTAGGCATCCTGCCATCAGAATGCCCATATCTTGAAACTGCAAAGATATATGAGCCAACAACTGCAACGAGAACACCAAGGACCATTGAAAAGAGCTGGAAGTTTGCAAGCAGCTCGCCACGGACCTCACTGTCTCCTGAACGACATGCGATTTTATCTCCCTTGAGCTGGCAACCATCTGGCATCATAGGGCCGTACAGAGTGAAAGCAGTTTGATAAAACCAGAGGCCTTGGAGAGTTACGGCAATGCCACTGCACAAATCAATTGGGAAGCTTGTTGGGTAGAGGGCCCCTGCAATGGTGGATAGTACACAGAGACCGATTAGGAGGACAAGGAGGAGATGGTAGTATCCCTCAAGGCCTTTATGGGTTGTTGAGTGGAAGTAGAATAGGAGATATTCTGCAGAGAATGCTGTGGCAGCTATCAAACAAAGAGCTCCTTCAGGCAGGGGAAGAAGGCTGAGAAAATAAATTATTTGCAAAAGAAAATGAAGCACAAAATAATTAGTCATACATGCAGGGAATTATAAACCTTGCTATTGCATACTAAAACAGCAACATAAGTAAATATTAACCACGCTAAGGGTGCCAGAAAAAAAGTGGGTTTGATATCTTTAACTGATGGGTCCTTTATTTCAACCAATATAATGCACACAACAAGCTCACACCTAGGAGAAGATGTTGATTAAATCCAAGGTTTCAATTGAAGGCACTCATAATAAATCCAGATAAAGATCTTCAGTGGACTTTTCTATAATGTTAGAATTTCCATGTCACAGTATGCGGAAAACGATATTTCCTAAACCCTATTTTAGTACATTTACAGTACTTCCATGTATGGATTGATTTGAGATAGTACAACAAGCCTCATGAGTCATGGTTCCAGTAACAGCAGAATAATTCTGGTGAGTGTGAATTTAGTGACTACTTGATGTACTAGTTAGGCTCTCCACTGTATAGCTTGAGCTTTTGGATTAGAGTAAGTTTAACATGGTATCAGAGCTTGGTTTGGTATTGGGCATGTGGTCTGTTTGTGCTTCCTCCCCATTCATATATTCTTGGTCCACGTGTGAGACCCTGTTTGTTGTATGACTATGGGTCTACACATGAGTGGGAGTGTTGAAGTGTCTTACATTCAAAGAATGTGGGTTTAGTGACAACTTGATATACTAGTTGGGTTCTCCACCTAATACCTTAAGCTTTTAGGTTAAAGAAAGTTTAACAAAATCAAATCCAAAACAACAGAGTTTTGTTTGGAGAAGAACAAACTGAAACAATAGCTCAATATTAGACATCAACTAGGAACAACTTATAAGGTTAAATTTTTGACGATTGTATAGGTAGGCAGTTTGCAATGATATTCTCCTCTCATTGCTGCAAAAGAGGCAACTGGGTTGTTTCATGGAAAATGCTAAGTTAGACAAGCCAAATTATGTCAAGGTTATTTAATTATGCGTTCACTTAAATCAACTTGTAAGTTGCTTAGAAGCTGAAACAACAGAATCTGGGTCATTCTCCAGTTTATAAACCACAAAACAAATGCTAGTTTGACCAAGAAAAGACTCTTATGCCCTTATAGAAACTGCTTATAAACTCACCAACTTATGAGCCATTTTTGAGAAGTTAACACAGACAAACACTAATTCTAGCCCTTGCATTTAGGGAACAAACCAATGCAGAATGTATTTCAACTAGAATGTACAATTTTGGCACTTCAACCATCTTTGTTTCTGTTAAAACAAAAGAATAATACTATATAAAAAAAAGTTAAAATTAAACACAATTTGCTGTGAGCAAACCAAAGGAGATAAGAAAAAAAGAAGAAGAAAAATGGAAGACTATAATGGCGGAGATAGATCCCTAAGTGGAAACAAGACATAGAGCAAGCAAAAACTATATCAGAAACAGATTATCAGATCTTTTACTCTTATTGGTCCCAGGCAATAAAAAACTCATGATCCAAACTTATATTTACTTGTTCCCAGGAACCAAACAAATTCCAAATTAGATGCAAAAGAAAGACCAAGAAGATTGAGAAAATGCTCTGACTAACCTTGATTTTTCTGAAAGCAAAGTGACTACACCAAAGATAAAGAACATGAGAAGCATTCCTGAATGCTCAAAATCATTCATGTGGTGGGGATTCAATACACCATCCACGAAGAACTTGAGGTGGGTTGAATACAGAAGTTCGATGCACATATCAATGAAAGCACCGACTGCCACAACATAAAGCTCCAAGTACTTGAGCCTCCCATGAAAACCAGGTACAGGGTTCCAAACCCGGACCCTAAAAGACTTGGGGTTAGAGGCATACCGCACCACAGAGCTCCATGTGTGCCACAGCCCAACAAGAAGAAACAACGTCCCCGGCAGTACGTGACCCTTGAACGACCCCATCTTCTGAAATCTATGCAAAACTATCAATTATGCTGCTATTGGTTCTTTATCAATATTCTCTGTCGTCAATTGCATACCAGATAAATGCTAGCTGTTCCAGAAGAAAGAAAAAAAAAAGTGGTTTCAGTCTTCTTAAGCAGAATTTTCTAAAATTTCTACACCAAACATTTCTGTTTGCAATTATGCTGCTATTAGGATCTTTTGATTTTTAACAAAGAGAAGCATACTTTTAGAAAGCTAGAACAGTATGCAAACATTGACAGAAATAAAATAAAGCTGATTAGAGATTCCATATCAGCTATGCTTGCTTAGTTGACCACAAATTGCAAAAAATAAAATCATGATTTCACAAAGTTCTTAGTAATTTCCCCTGATTTGAACCCCAAAAACTATGAAATCAACAGCTTCCTAATCTCACCCAAAATAAAAACTTTCTCACCAATCAAGCAGAATACAACACAACCAAAATCGAGAAATCCCAGTTGAACTCGTGCTCTGGCCCCTTCAAAGACTCCTAATGAAACCCGAGAACCTCCTTCCCCAAAGTCAAAGTCTCTCCCAAAACGAAGAAACCTTCCCGTTAGTCCAGAATTGAATTCTAGAAAGAAAAAAAATTATATATAAAAAAAAGTGAAATTAAAAGAAACATTATATCAGCGCAAAAGTCAAAATCTAACAATTCAACGAAAACACTGGACCTGTAAACAGTAAATGCCGCCATGTCTGCTAATCAACCAAATTACCAGTAACAATAAATTAATTTAATTTAATTCGCGTACTTACACGACATTAGTGACTAGTCAGACCCAGATCACGAGGTCACGTTGCGATTCTTCAGTCCCCGATGATTTTGATTTTTATTTGTGGTGAAGATGTCCACGAAACAGAAGACGAGGAAGAAGAAGAAGCAACGGGACGTTGCTTGAGTGTGGGATCTCGCAACTGGGTTTCTCTAATTATTATAATAATCTTTTTCCTGAATTCAAAAACAAATCATAAACCCAATCATTTTTGCGTCCTCATTTCACGTGCCCGCTGTTTCCTTCTGGGTTCTCGCCATCTCTTTCACGTGTTCGTGTTCTATTGGTCAGATTCCGTTTTGGGCTCGAGCCCAGGCCCATAAGAGTTTATCCTATTTGTCGCAGGGTATTGTGCGATGGTACGTACCGCATCAGATTCGTCCGTCATGCGGCGTGATTTGGCTGGTTCTGCATGTGAGTTGCTACTTGCTACTTGGAGATGCTGACACGTTGTCAAAATTGAACGTCAAAATCTGGAACATTGGTGTTTTTGCTCAGATGCAGAGCCCACTATTCAACCGCGTCAACGGCCCAAATAAATTGAACGAACTCGGCCTCAAGTAGGCCCATTATATCGAACCAGTTGAATCAGCGCAAGTGATGTGATATCATCATGAACGATTAGCAATGAGTGGTAGTCACATATATTTTGAACGTTTGAAGAATGTTTGACCAATGATCATACTTTGGTTTCCACTTGATCCCACTATTGAACATGTTGGGTTCCCTAATATATAGTTAAGGCAATTGGATTATTATATTGTATATCATATCTTTTATCCATGTATATAATGTGTTGGTTGTTTCAATATTAAAAAGAACTTGTTTCATAAACTAAAATTAATAAATTAAGTGAGGGACTTCTGTCTGATTTATTGGACAATGTTAAACAAAAAAAATTATAACCAACAACATAATTCATAACATTATCATATTATTTAGTTAATTATGGAGAAACTATAAAACATTTCACTCT
>JAYMSW010000104.1:0-31050 GCA_036897725.1 Erodium texanum
GGTATCTATATTACCGATCATTAATCTTGTTTTGTATCAATACCGGTACCGTCGCTGATACACAAACCCACGTCAATCGACGTGGCACGCCCAACACTAAGACTAAGGTACGCCACCGATAGCGTTGCCTCCATACATTTCATTTTGTATTGAAAACAGCATAATTATCTGGTAAAAAAAACACCATAATTATCAATAAATAGTTAAATTTAACTATTTTCCCTAAACGTGTCTGAATAATAAATAAAAAGTTAAAAACCTCCAACTGGTGACGTGTGCTAGTCCCATTGGGTGGGCTCGGGTGCGAGTCCCAATTATATATCCCACCAATTTGGACTCTCCTCCTAATCCTATGACCTGTATCTGTCTCTTCTCTCATCGTCGCTCCGCTACTGCATCTCCAATCCCTTTCATTTCACAGCCCCTTAAGGTTCGATGATCCATCTCTGTACGCACATACCTCCATAGATTTGTATTCTGTCGCGTATCTGATCGGTGCTGTGGCTTTGTTGCAGGACTAGACGAAGAACGGAATGGCAACACGCGCTATCTACCGGCGGTTCCCCGGCAGATCGTCGACGGTGTCGCAGCTGGTCGGCGCGTTGCGCTGCACTACTTATTCCAGACCCTATTCCACTTCCTTCAGGGAGGAGCGTGACACTTTTGGCCCGATTCAAGTTCCCTCCGACAAGTTCGTTTTGTCTCCGTTCTTTTTACTTCTCACTGTTTTGAATGGTCACGGAAATCGAATGTTTGGCTTGCTAGTTGTTCGATTAGCTGGAAATTTTGATTTTATAACTTCTGCAACCTTTTTCTTTTGGTAAATAGATTAATCTATTGCATTTCAGGCTGTGGGGAGCTCAAACTCAAAGGTCATTGCAGAATTTTGAAATCGGCGGCGAACGTGAACGGATGCCAGAACCGATTGTTCGCGCCTTTGGTATCCTTAAGAAATGTGCTGCCAAGGTTTGTTACAATCGATATTGATCTCATCATGTAGCTATAGAGTTTGATATATTAGCCTGGTAGGAGCTTTTCAAATGTAAAAATGGCTTCTAATTGTTATTTGTAAATCTCAATTTTAGTTGTATTGTGTTGCTTTGTTAAGGAGCAATTACTTTATTGTATTGCGTTGCAGGTGAACATGGAATATGGTCTTGATCCAACCATTGGAAAAGCTATAATGCAAGCTGCCCAAGAAGTGGCTGAAGGAAAATTGAATGATCATTTTCCCCTTGTTGTGTGGCAAACTGGTAGTGGCACTCAAAGTAACATGAATGCCAATGAGGTTCGCAAAGCGTTATGCACTTGTAACTACAAATTGTAATTTTCTCAATGTTAGCTTGTATGCTGTAGGTACATGTTTCTACTATTACGGAACACCAGTAACTTGTCATTCTTATTACAGCTTGTGGTCTTAGAAGTAATGATATAATTGTGCATTTTATAGTTCATAGAATGTTTGTGTTCAGATGCAATGTTGTATATCAATGTTTAAATCATGCACGCTGTTTATGAACAAACCACTTGAGTGTTATACAATTTGCAGACTCTTTATTAGTTGTGACTTTTAATGTTAACTTATCTGGGGATGTGAACCTTTCCAGGTTATTGCAAATAGAGCTGCTGAGATTCTCGGTCATAAGCGTGGTGGAAAATTGGTCCACCCAAATGACCATGTGAACAGATCACAATCTTCTAATGATACATTCCCAACAGTAAGCTTTTATGGTTTCTGTTGTTACGGCTCACTTTTTATGCTAAGTTTAGTCCATTATACCAAGTTATAAGTTGTTTATTTCCTTTCATGAGCTGTAAGCTTTTTTTTTTTTATACAGGTAATGCATATTGCTGCTGCAATGGAAATAAATTCGAGACTTATACCAAATTTGAAACATTTGTATACTTCATTACATTCAAAGGTTTGTGTTTGTCCATGATGATTTTGACTTGTAGGATTCTCAGCTCTATTTTTTTTTGGAGCTGTGCTTATGCATATGCATGTCTGTTTATACTCTCATGTTACCGCAGTCTATAATATCTCCATATTCGATATACCTTTTAACCTGAAATCTCTTTTTTCATATTTGTATCGTCTGTCTGATTAAGGACATCCTTTTTTTTCACTCTCATTTTTATAAAGTGAAGGGCATTGATTTTT
This sequence comes from Erodium texanum, assembly GCA_036897725.1. Taxonomy (NCBI): domain Eukaryota; kingdom Viridiplantae; phylum Streptophyta; class Magnoliopsida; order Geraniales; family Geraniaceae; genus Erodium; species Erodium texanum. The sequence goes on from JAYMSW010000104.1 coordinate 2,162, forward strand.
TAATTTCATAATTGATAATTCATAGTGTAATAGTGTCCTGGCATTGAAGTTGGCTTTTATGGTTTGTGGCTATACCTCAGGCATCATGTTTTTATTTCACTTAATACTACTTGCTTTTGTATATACAGTAGCAATATTAATTTTTGCTTGTTTTTCTATATATCAGTCCATTCAATTCAATGATATTGTGAAAATTGGACGAACTCACACTCAAGATGCAACACCACTAACTCTGGGGCAAGAGTTCAGTGGTTATTCAACACAGGTAAGCTTATAATATGTCAGTCTTCTATTTGGTGAGCCTGTCTTTGTTTGAAAGAGTGATGTTGGGAGTGATTTCTTATTAAATTTTTCTGTCTGCAGGTGAAATATGGAATTGACAGAATTTTGTGTACCCTTCCCCGCATGTATCAGGTCGGTAGTCCAAGTTATCTTTTAGCCATCATCCTTCTTCAAATTTTTTTAATTTGGATTTCTGACAAATTGGGTATATCTTTTGTGCAGCTTGCACAGGGTGGTACCGCTGTGGGAACTGGATTGAACACAAAGAAAGGGTACACCTTCCCCACACAAATCTTTTTCTATTCTCCTTTTATTGTCACACTTCCTTTTGACTCAATCATTTCAAATAATATTTATTACGACAAAGCATGTCTTACTTTAGAACACACGTAAATATAGTTTATGAATGCTGCTACCTATAGAAAGAAAAATTGCTAGTAAACAACTGATACCTTTCTGCTTTGTGAAACTCTTACAAATAAATAAATTAAGGACTGTGTAGTCTAAAGTGTAGTGTGTATTAGTGCCCAGAATATCCGGCAGAGAAGAGCACTGCAATTTCTCTTTCTAGGATCCAAATTGAAGTGTTAATGGACATGAAATACCTTTCTATACTGTTCTAGTTATTGTTTGCAATGCATGCTGATGTAGGCTGTTATTTGGATGTAGTTAAATTTTTATCAAATTTGATTTTTTTCTAGGTTTGACGTAAAGATAGCTTCAGCAGTAGCTGAGGAGACAAATTTACCGTTCGTCACAGCAGAGAACAAGTTTGAAGCATTGGTTAGTCACTAATTCTTAATTGTTTGACTTCTATTTCTGCAACCAATTGGCCATTCACACTTATGCCTCATATTAATGGGCAATGTGTATTTCATGCTCAATTACTCGTTTTTGGCAGGCAGCACATGATGCTTTTGTAGAAACTAGTGGAGCTGTTAACACAGTTGCCACTTCACTGATGAAGATTGCAAATGACATACGCCTATTAGGAAGGTGTGTATATAGTCTATTTCACTAACTCTTATTTCTTGATAGTTTTAATTATAGTTCTTACACCTCTAGAGTGTTTTCCTTATTTTAGTGGTCCTCGTTGTGGCCTTGGTGAACTCATTCTGCCTGAGAATGAGCCGGGAAGCAGTATTATGCCTGTAAGATTATTCTCACATGCTTCCTGTCCCCAAAAGTCAAATTTGCCTTCAATATCTCTAGTTTTACATTTTTTTTGTCCCCTCACCTTATTGTTATGATTACTAAGTAACTGATGTTTCTGTTTCAGGGTAAAGTTAACCCTACCCAATGTGAGGCTCTCACAATGGTCTGTGCTCAGGTAAACTTTGGCATTTACATTCTAGGTTTATTACAACGATACAAACCATGGGAGAACAATACATGATAATTGATATGCTTGAAATTTACCCGTCTTGTTTTCTGAGACCCCTTCTAACACAATTTCACATTGCTGCAATGTGCTGCATCAGTGCTGCCATTTCATATCTTTCCCTGCAACCGATTTAATATTTTACACAACATTGCAGGTTATGGGAAATCATGTGGCAATTACAGTGGGTGGATCAAATGGGCACTTTGAATTGAATGTATTCAAGCCAATGATCGCTAACGCTCTTCTACATGTAAGTTATATTACAATTATTTTGTGGAAATTCTTATCCAATAACTTTAACACCTAGGAGATGCCAAATCATTGGTATGGTGTACCTATTTTTTCAAGATCAACTGGCAATGGTTAGGTAGATCTGATTTTTGTAACAGTTATTTAGGGTAAATTAGTTCGATCTACCAAGTGATATCCAGTTGCAAATAGGAAATTTTTTGCTAGGTACACTTAAAAAAAACTTCTATCTCATGTAAAGCATGGTTTTAGTTTATCCAAATATTGGTGGAATGGATCAATATACAAGTTTTACTCTTTCAGCTACATTATTAGGCATGCATGCTTGTAGACTACTCATGCAGTGTTTTGGTCTTCATACAACAGTCAGTAAGATTGGTAGGAGATGCATCTGCTTCCTTCGAGAAGAACTGTGTGAGAGGAATTCAAGCCAACGAGGAAAGAATTTCAAAGTTACTACACGAGGTTAGTTTGTAAATTCAGATTGATAAGGTTATATATAATTATGTTACATTTTGAATCCAAATGCTAATTGATATCCCCTTGCTGCATAACACCGGCTTCATATTGCAGTCACTGATGCTTGTCACATCCTTAAACCCTGTAAGTATCTATTCCTCTGTTAATATCTGCTTTTACCTTGTTTTTTATTTACTTTCAGAAATAACTTAGGCTATGTCAACATTTCAGAAAATTGGTTACGACAATGCTGCTGCAGTTGCCAAGAAAGCCCACAAGGAGGGTACCACTCTTAAGGTGAATTCCTTGTACATCCTGTAATTTATGATTACATGCTTATCCTGTTGGAGTGCAGCTAGTATTATCATCTTATTATCAAAAATCTAATTTTCTTTGGTGTTGTTTTTCTCTAGCTAGGAATCAATTATGCACTTGGAATATTATCAACTTGTAGCTGTAGGGTTGATTTGTAGTCTTTGTGGTAGAATAGTGTTCAATCTCTTGCAGATTGTGATGCTTTGTAATATTAATTTTGATGCTGACTCTGCAGATGCTTGATCCTTCCACTACTTTATGTAAGTGAAACATGAAATCTTACTTATGTTTGATTATTCCTTGCAGGAAGCTGCATTGAAGCTGGGAGTGCTCAGCAGTGAAGAATTCGATACTCTTGTGGTCCCTGAGAAAATGATCGGCCCATCTGACTGAGTACAAGTATATGAAGTTTTTCATTGCTGATCCCTGGCTTGAATTCAGGATCAATTCCTGATGTGTCATTTTTGTTCCCCACTGTCAATTGGATCAGAAATAAATGGCTCTAACTATATATTCTTTTGGAGAAACTATCCTTCAATAATTTCTCAATGCTAGGGACTGATTTACTCCCTGAACTGGTGTATTAGTTTGGGGGCTTAGTTCTCAGAATAAATGATTTACTACACAGTTCTAAATTTGGGCTGCAGTGAGATTGGGTTGAGTTAGCAACTTGGTTTTATCTGAATGAGTTTTGGGATTGACATTGCCAGAGTAACATGTCATTCTGGTGCCCCACTGCCGTAGACTTTCTTATTTTCTTGCTAATGAAATGTCTTAATTGATTATTCACAATGGCATGTTTGAATTAGTACACTGTATCTTAACTAGTCTATGATCATGTCAAATTAGACTCTTTTTTTGAATCAATTTGACTCGAATATAGACTAGGTATTGTTGCTCGCTGATCATCAGTCGTCACCGATGATTCAATATGGACGAGCGAGGCTTTTTGGATTGTTAACAGGCGCAACAAACAGTTTCATGTTGTTTAATTTTGTCACATCAAGTCTGTATTTTCTAGTTTTTATGAATAAACTTTATGATTTCGACTTGTAATTGTTTCATATCTATTAAAAAAATCAATTTGGAGGTCGACCCTAAAATTTGAAATAAGCAAATTAGTATAATACAAGTTTAAATAAGCAAGTGATTATGATGAATTATATTGGAGATTTAAAAAAAAGATAAACAAACGATTTGATTGAAGATACTCTTATAAAATCAATATAGTAAAAGTTTAAATAAGCAAGTGATTCTGATAAATTACATTAGAGATTTAAAAAAAAGATAAATAAACGATTTCATTGAAGATACTCTAATAATTAAGTTGTTGTTCTAAATTTATTTTTTGTTTTAAAAAAAGTGGACACTTATTAGCACCAATTGAATTAAACTAGAAAATAATGAATAATTATATTCGTACATCGTAGTAACTTGTTTATAGGCAGCTCCCAACGAGTCAACAGCCTGTGAACACAACAAGTATTTATTTTGGTTCCACCCACAAAAGAAGGGACGGCACAGCCAATCGAAAGAGAGAGTGAAAAAGGTATGGACCCACTTGACATAAACGGATAGAGCAGCCACTCCAGGTTCAATGCATGCACTGACATCAGTTTCTCACACGTGCCAGCCATACCTTTTCCCGAAATAAATGGGATCCATATCATCCCCTGCACGTGCGAGAGAGCTCATTGCCTTCTTGTCCGTGACGCTGTCTCCATCCTCTTTCTTTCACTCTTCCAGAGTCTATTTCCGAGAAACTCTATCCCCGACAATGGGCGGCCAAGATCGGCCTCCCGTGCTCTGCTACTGATCTGCGGACCTCCCTCTCGTGCTCTTTGGTTGGGTGAGTTGTTTCTCATTTCAATTTCAATGTGTGCTGCTAAAGCTGCAAGCGATTTGGGGCCGAAAATGTTGATTGTTTTGACCATTGAAGTTTCTGATAATATGAATCTGTGATGTGATTAGCGTCTTGTAGTTGAAATTTTCAAGTCATTGTTTCAGGGAAAAACATATAAATTCGATTTTTTTTTAATCCTGATTCGTTGAACAATGGTTTGAGCTGACTTGATTTATTCACATGGGCAAAGAAATGAATTTCTGTGCTTTTCTGTTTTCTGGAATCAATTTTCTCGAACGAGTGAAGATCAACTATTTGACTGTATTTAGTTATTTAACTGTTTAATAACATGATTTACCAAATTATGATTCTGAGAACCAAAATTTCTTTTGATGCAACTGCTGAATATAAGACCAGTTGAATACATGAAACTCTGATATACTGTGCTGATTGAAACTAGTGCTGATGGTATCTTCAGGAAAGCAGGACCTTTCTCTGAATTGATGTTACAAAGTATATTCTTTTTTTTCTTTCCAGTTTCATGGTATTTTATCATTGTTTTCTAGTGCTACAATGTCCTTTGAGTGATTCTGAATTTCTACATAAATTTCTGAGCAGAACCTGAAGGATAGTTCTTTAGCAATGTACTATTATTTTGTGATCTCACTTGTACTATATTATTTGATATCCTCAGATAATTGAGGCTGTTGTGAGTTATGGAGTCCTGTGATTGCATTGACACGCAATGGCCCAATGATGAGCTTCTGGTGAAATATCAGTATATATCAGACTTCTTAATTGCCTTAGCATATTTCTCCATTCCCTTGGAGCTTATTTATTTCGTACAAAAATCAGCATTCTTTCCATATAGATGGGTGCTTATGCAATTTGGTGCATTTATCGTTCTCTGTGGAGCAACCCACTTCATAAACTTGTGGACCTTAAATATGCATTCTAAGTCTGTTGCTGTGGTGATGACTGTTGTTAAGCTCGCTTGTGCTATTGTATCATGCGCAACTGCACTGATGCTAGTTCACATTATTCCTGACCTGCTAAGCGTTAAAAATCGAGAACAATCTCTCAAGCACAGAGCTGAAGAGCTTGACAGGGAGATGGGTCTTATTCTTACTCAAGAAGAAACTGGAAGGCATGTCAGAATGCTGACCCATGAAATCAGAAGCACACTTGACAGGCACACTGTATTGAGAACCACCCTTGTTGAACTAGGGAGGACCTTAGGTCTGGAGGAATGTGCATTATGGATGCCATCCCGAACTGGTTTGAATCTGCAACTCTCACACACCCTAACTCAAGTATCCAGCGGAGCTAATGTGCCCATAAACCTTTCTATAGTCAGTGATGTTTACAATAGTGCACATGCAATTCGTATACCATATACCTGTCCATTGGCTAGGATCAGACCTCTTGTGGGTCGGTATGTGCCACCAGAGGTTGTTGCTGTGCGGGTACCTCTGCTGAATCTCTCGAATTTTCAAATCAATGATTGGCCTGAGCTCTCTGCAAAAAGCTATGCTATAATGGTTCTGATTCTTCCTACAGATAGTGCAAGACAATGGCGAGAACATGAGTTAGAACTCGTAGAAGTTGTAGCAGATCAGGTAATTTGTGATTTACTTACCCGATTTCCCCATTAATGTTTATATGTATCTGCTGCTGTGCTGTATCTTCTTTTCAAATTTGTAAAATGTTTATATCTTATATCTTCCTGCATAGAACTTTGTTAACATATTGATTATATTGTTGGGGTACAGCCGCACAGATATTGATTATCCCTGCTTTACTAGACTTGTTGAATGTCTTAGAAAAATGAAAATAATATGTAGGGGTAATCTCGCAAAAGTAAACTAACCTTGTCACATTTCTCACTTAATTACAGTGACTTTTATATTTTCTCACCTAACTGCACTAAATTTCCATATTTTCCCACTTAACTGCACTAAAGCTCCATATTTTCTTACTGTACTCTATTTTTGGTAATAAAATGACAAATATACCCCTGCACCAATAGAGTAAAGTGAGAAATTTGAAAGTTTAGTGTAGTTGAGTGAGAAAATTTAAAATGTGGTGTAGTCAAGTGAGGAATGTGATAAGGTTAGTGTGCTTTTGTGAGATTATCCCTAACATATATACTCTCTCTATGGTTCCAAAATAATCTGCCTCTTGCTTTCCTTGTACTTGCTTAAGATTTATTTTTGGTCATGGTATATCTGTTGTGGAGTTTCTCTTATTATACATGTGAGATGCAAAACTTAGAACTTTACCTGCATCTTAGAGTATCTTTTAATTTTCCCACAGGTAGCTGTTGCTCTTTCGCATGCAGCTATTCTGGAAGAGTCAATGCGGGCCCGTGATCAGCTCATGGAGCAGAATGTTGCTCTAGATTTAGCTCGAAGAGAAGCTGAGATGGCAATCCATGCTCGCAATGACTTCCTTGCTGTTATGAACCATGAAATGAGGACGCCTATGCATGCAATTATTATGCTGTCTTCTCTTCTGCTAGAAACTGAGTTAACTGCAGAACAAAGATTGATGATAGAGACTGTACTGAAGAGTAGCAACCTTTTGTCAACTCTTATTAACGATGTTCTAGATCTTTCTAGACTTGAAGATGGCAGCCTCGAGCTAGACGCTGGCATGTTCAATATTCATGGGCTCTTTAGGGAGGTAATTATATTTCGATCTTAACCGTTTCTATACTTGATCAACTCAGACATGAACATGATTAATGATAATCTGAATTGAAATATAGGTCAATAATTTGATAAAGCCGATTGCATCAGTGAAGAAGTTGTCAGTGACTATGATTCTTGCCCCAGATTTACCTGTATGTGCTGTTGGTGATGAGAAACGGCTTATGCAAACTATGCTAAATGTTGCCGGGAATGCTGTGAAGTTCACAAAGGAGGGTTATGTATCAATCATAGCTTCTGTTGCAAAACCCGAGTCAATAAGAGATTGGCGGCCTCCTGAGTTTTATCCAGTATCAAGTGAAGGCCATTTCTATTTACGCGTGCAGGTTGATATTCTCGCTTACTTTCTCCAATATTTGTATAAATATTGCAGATAGCTATCCTTAACTTTAAATTTACAGCTACCTAAACTTTCAAAAAGTTATAGATATCTCCTTTTTTGCTAAAATGTCGAAAATGCCCTTGACCCTAATCTCAAAAAGACTTCAAAACTACCAAAAACATATTGACCCGACGTAGAAAACAGTTGAGTATATATAGAAAAACTCCTTAAAATACGAAAAATGGTATATTTTGAGATTAGGTTCAGGGCATTTTTGTCATTTTATTAGCAAAAAGAGCTACCTGCAATGCAAATATCCCTAATCTGTGAACATTTTCTTTACACAAACCAAATTGTGGCTGAAGGTTAAGGATTCTGGCTGTGGCATTGTCCCGCAAGATATGCAACAAATATTCACCAAATTTGCCCAGTCTCGAAATGGATCAGCAAGAAGTAAAGATGGCGCAGGACTTGGACTTGCCATCTGTAAAAGGTAAGCGCCCCAATTATCATGCATAAGGAGGTATGATTTTACTTTATGCTTACATTGTCAAGTGTCTGAGTCAGATTTGTGAACCTCATGAGTGGACACATTTGGATGGAGAGTGAGGGCCTCGACAAAGGTAGCACAGTCACATTCCTTGTCAAGCTTGGTATGTGCAACAATGCATGTGACTCATCATTGCGCCAAGCCGTGCCGAATTTCAGAGCAAACCAAGGAACTGGAAGTGCGAATCTCACTGGGCACAGATCGGGATTTGGAGATCACGATGAGGTTCCTTCTGCAAATCCAAGGTATCAGAGGAGTTGTTAGATCATCCGGAGCAGCTATCACTTGTAGTGACTTTCTTTTTTCTTTCATGCTATTACATCAGTAGAGAAGCTGTGCTGAATACTAGTGTTAATGTGATTCGGAGAGCGAAAAGTGCTCTCTCACACACCAATAAACTTTTACTTAGGCTTAATTGAGTTCTGGGCTCCCATGCACCAAAGAGGTTGGGCTTGGGCCTATACTAGATAACTAAATGTCAACTATAGAATGCTTAAGAAAATTTTGCAAATAGGCTTGAAAACTATTTGAACTGACCACTTATAATAATAAAAGAGAGATCTGAAATTCAATCCTATCAAATTAAGTGCTTCACTAAAAACAAACAAACAATGATTTTGGACGCAAAAATAGAATTTACTAAGAAAAATGAACAACTGATAATGAATTTAGCCAAAGATAGAGAGCAGGAGAAAAGGCAAATAAAAAGGGAAGGACCCTACGAAACAGAGCAGTGTCCTGAGAGGATACTACAACCAGCTTCCCTCCTCTCCTCCTACCCACAAACCCCATTTCATTGTCTGACAATCCTTCTTCTTCAACCCATTTTCCTTCCTCCTTTTTGTCTTCTGAATCGAAGAACTGAAATGGTCTTTACTGAAAGGAAGAAGAATCAGGTGCAACCGCGGCGCCACCGCCCAATACGGATAATCGCTGGCGGAGATATCGGAGCAGTGGTTGCATGGGGCGGAGCAATGGCGGTCGCCGGTCTGGTCGCAGGTTTTGCAATTAGCCGACGCTTTGCCAGGACTAAAAATCCAGCTGCAGCAAAGAAGAAGAAGACGGTGAAGGAAGAAGAGGTTATTAAGAAGACCGAGATGGATTCCTGCGATCTGGTCTCAGCCATCTTGGTAATTCAAATTCTATTCACTCGTGATCATTTTCTCCTGCATGAATTAAAGTTGACTTTCTTGGGATGATTTTGGTTTAGGGAGAGAAAAAACCCAAGGGCGCTAGAGATGATGGCGCGAATGCTCATCCGGAGAATGTTGCGCGAGTGATCAATTACAGCATCCCAGCTCCGCTTAACATCGTCGATCCATACAATACCGTAAACCCAGGCATCGAAGAGATCATTCCATTCAACAAACTGAAACCAGAGTTCATTGCCGGCATCGTCGAGGAATGCAAATCTCTGGCGATCGATAGAGTGGACCCGCCCGTTCCCTTGAAGGAAGGGAAAGTACCTGTGATTCTGAAACCCATTTTAAGTCAGGTGACTCTAGAAGCAGAACCGCTGCTGTCACCTATTAAAGAAGTAGAAGAACAAGAGGACGAGGATGAAGAAAAGGTTGAATATAACGCAGGCCAAGGAGATGAAGAGTCCATTGGGGCGGTCCAGGAGGCCATCTGGCCGGCTGAGATCCTCGAGGAACTGTCACGAGAACTCAAGGCGATGAAGATCAATCTCGAGAGGCCCCAAGAGGTAGATATGGTGGCGAGAACCATCAAAACTAGCAAGGGTGAGGAATGCAACAGTGGAGCCATGCCGTCAGCTTTAGCTCAAACGGCAAATCTCTCCAGGTCGAGAGCTCGGCTATGGCTGTCCATGTCACTAATGTTCCTGCTTGTGCTTTTGATTTTTCGTTTTGATGCAATGTCTTGTGTTTTCGACACCAGTGATAGATTCTTCGTGTAACCTGAAACCTGCGTCACGCGGTTAATTTTTGTTGTTAGTTGTAAGATAATAAAAAGTCAACGGTTTTATTTTGTTTTGTAATTTCTGCGTTTAGTCCGTATCACTTCAAATGTCCATCTGCGTATAGATATTTACGGTTCCTCTTGCAAGTATCTTTACATGTGATGTGTATGTATATATACCATCCTAACTATCACTCTCTTCCTATATACAGTGCCCTAAATCCACAGACCCAGCTCAATTAGCTGCTGCTGGTTTATTGTTTACAACTTCCCAACAAATATGCCAAACTTAATATGCAAAATTATATGTGAACCATGCTCGAATCTGCCTACTCTCAGGACAAAAATTTCTTAGCCAAGCCTGCAATTTCTGGGTAAACCGGGCTCTCCAATTAGCATTCAAGAATTTGGTGATTTTCCATCAAAGGCAAACTGCAACCGGTGGAGCACTCCAAAACACCAACGATCAGATCTATGGTTGACCAAGCTTCGAGCTATGAACAAGAGAGGAAAGAAAAAACAGTATGAGCCAATTAGCTAGGAAAAGGTAGTGCTGGGCAATATTCACCACCAGAAGAGAGAAAGGGGAGGGGATAAATTGAAAGTTAAACATTACCAAACTTTCATAGTTTCCTTCTACATGAAATAGCATGACTGCCAATGCCCTTCCTCTATCCGTCTCAGCCTGATCAATTGGACTCAAGTATTATGGACATTGCATTGCGATTGTAATAAACAAATAAATAACAGCGGAACTCGATATGCTATAAGTCAACCATGATACATCAAGTGTCAGAAACTAACCGCACAAGAACATATAGTGATGCCTACAGCTGCAAATGCTGCGGTGACTTCAGCCATCATTCCTGAAACCATACAACAGTAATATAAGGAAGTTCCCCCTAGAATAAACCAGGTGAAGCGATACCTAATTAATTGCTTCCATTTCATTCCTTGAACATATTTTCATATTCACTGCCTCGTAAGGCTCACACTTTCCCTTCAACCGATATTAAAGCATAATTAACCATATTGAAAAACAGTGAACTATCAAAACTTCTTTAGTACCAGAGGAGAATGTTCTTACCCTTACGATCTATGCATATCACAGAAAACCACTGAATGGAGTGGCCTTCAAGATTGTGCCAAGCAGCAATTTTGCTGGATTGCCAAGTCTGTAAACCAGGCAGGACATCTTTATTCATGAGGATGTTAGCATGTATCATCTTGGCAACCCCATTTCCCTGTGATAACTCCTTCACATCCAAACTCACATGCTGCACATACTTGTTATGTTTCCCATTAACCCGAGGGATACGAACACTACCATTCTTAGCAAGTAAGGCATCTTCACATCTCCCAGGGGAAGACATGTCTGTAGCCCACTTTGGTTTACTCCTCTTGGAACAATCAGAAAGCTCTTCTGTTTCACTCTCTTTTCCAGAATCTTCAATGAAGTCATTTACTTTATCTGCTGTTATTTCAGCAACAGAGAGCGCAGCTTGCTCTCGTAAGAACTAAAATGAAGTCGATATTTGGATTAGTAATGTTACATAGTTAATATAAACCAATTTTAATTACTACACCTACTTTCATAATTTTATGCCTGGCACTGCGTGTCTTTGCATGCTCCAACCATCGCTTGTGTCTCTGAAAACGAGATTTACTAGAGAGGGCCTGGTACATGATTTACAAACAACCAACCATCATAAATATGCAAGTCACATTAACAACTAAAAAATAGAAGATAACAAACGAATAAATCTTAGAATATCTAATGGATAACGGCAAACAACACATCGATAATACTAAAAATTATCGACAGTTATCAGAATGCATGTACTGCGGAAGCCATTGAATTATATGAATGCAACTCTTCGGTTGAATATTCACAAGCAGGTTTAGTGAGTTATTCATGCCAGGCTTGCAAAGCAGACAGCAAATTTGTCATGGTAATTAAGAATCTTGAAGAAAACATGATGTAAGCAGGAGTTGGAACACAAGGAATAGTCCATGAATTGCTGGCAATATGCTTACATTGTAGGTAATTATCTCCACAACCTCTGCATTTGCAAGTACATGTCGAGGAGAAACAGTATTACCATTGACCTGCAATTAAGGAGGTTATGCAAAACTCAGATTTTTCTCTTTCGCTTCCATTTTCTAATGACAAATTGAACCAGACAAACAATGTCAGGCAAAAAATGAAAGCAATACCTTAGCAGCCACCATCTTGTTGCCAATTTCAGTGTGTATCATATAAGCATAGTCGATAGCGGTGGCCCCTTTGGGCAGGTTTTTTATCTGTGCAAAATGAAAAAAATTATCAGGATAACGTTCTTTACATAAGGGTTCCAGTAGTACTAGCTGATAGTAAAAAAATAAGTGTTCAAAAATCGACTCTTACCTCTCCTCTAGGTGTAAACACAAAAACACGACTACCGAGTAAATCTCTAGTAACAGTGTCCACAAATTCCCTAGAACTCATGTTACCCACAAACTCCTCTTGCCATTCTCTAATTGCATTAAGCCAACCAATCTGGAGGAAACAGAGAACAACATCCATGAAATTCGCATCAATTTAAGGGGGCTTGGAATGGTTATCAAGTCATTCCTTCATGGACAACTGCAAACTGACACAATTTATCAAGGACAAGATGTTATGTTACCCTGAGTGCAATATTGGCATTGTTAAGGCATGCTGGCTTCCCTCTTGAAATCCTACCATTGGGCATTGCATGTCCAACCAAACCTGTAACAAATACTTTACCACTATAATGAGCAGCTATGCCTCGTTCAGCTATCAGATCCATCTCTTCAGTCCTTATCTGCTCATATGTACACAAATCTTGTTAGCAACTATATATTATTTATTATGCTAATAATTAAGCAAAGGGAGTAGTGAACTATAACAGCTAAAGTCAACTCCAGAAAGTCATTCACAGAACTACAGAAGGAAGAAAGCATTAAAAAAAAAACTGAACAGTTTAGACCTACCTGAACTTCAAGCCGGAACATGCTTTCATACAGAAATGGAATTACAGTTGTATGGAGACTCTGATAGCCATTAGGTTTTGGAGTTGCAATGTAGTCTTTCATCTGTTACAGCAATAAATGGGTATTTCCATAAGAAACTCAAGATCTCATTGTATACTTAGGAATTGGAATGGTTTCCCTACCAAAAAAGAAAAGATGGAATACGTACTGCCCTAGGGATAGGAGTCCAGATTCCATGGACCAAACCAAGAACATGGTAGCAAATCTGTGAAAAGAAGAGCAATAAGAAAAGGCTGAGTACACATATACATATACATATCTATATATATATATGAACTCCTTAGGCTAAGCAAATATCAACCTGCTGTTGACTGCATAAAGGCCCCTCTCCGATGAATGGCTTTGGTTTTATGACAATGCGAAGCTGGTTATAAACAAAATAAGTCATAGGTTAAGGCAATCATGAAGCAGAAACATCTCTTTGAATGGTTTGGAGTTATTGAAAAGCTCAAACCCATGTACCACTACAAACCTGAGCAATTTGGTTGACCTCTTCGATCGAACCTTTAGATTTGAGTGCAGCTTTGTAGATACTGCAAGGAAAACACTAAAAAATTAATTGAAAGCTGCAAGAACCCTTGCACAAATGCACATCACATGGCAACTGAAAACTAAATACAAATCCAAACATAATTGTAACTTCCTGGACAATCCATGGAAAATTTATCGAGCAAATTGATGACTCATCATCGCATTCACAAGAGTCATCTTCCTTTCTCATTCATAATCAAAGGAAATAAACATTCAGAACCTTCATGCCTACCCATGAAAGGAATAAAAAGGAAGTATATAGTAAGAGAGAACACATGGGTAATATGTAGACTCGCTAACATACTCAAGGTTTTAACATTAGTCTAGCTCAAGCCACATGACCAAAACCAAACATTAATCACTAACGATTAATTTTCTCAATCATAATATTGTTCACAAGAAGATTGAATAAAAATTACAAAAGGAGGTGCCAATGCCTTTTTCTTAGATTAATTGAGCTTTTATGAACATGACACAAATCTTGTATTGAAAAAAATCAGTGATCATGCTGTGGTGTACATAGAAGGTTCATTTCTGACCTGTAGGGTTCCTTACATACAGAGCGAACTTCAGTTTTCACAGCCATAAGGTCTAAGAACTGATCAGCTTCAATCTTCTGCATCAAAATTTTGTCTGCCTAATAAAAAAGGAAGTTAAAATAATAAGGAAAAGACCCAAAAATGTTGCAAATCACCAAGCAAAACCTTTCTTCAGTAGGTCAATACTTAATATTACTCAAAGCTGGTTGGTCTAGTGGTCAAGCACTTGAACTTTGGTCATAGAGACCAGGGCTCGAGTCCCACCAGTGGTATTATTACCCACCTTTTATCTCTCCCACTCTTGCTGGGCCTCTCTCTCTCAACATTTGTTGAGCTATCTCGCAACTCATGTTGAGCCTCTCTTCCAAGTTATGTTGGAACTCTCTCTCAATTTAAAAAATGGGGTAAAATGACATTAATGAGCTCCTTTCTACATGAAGGTAGCTCATAATTAAGTCATTGATACATCAACCTTAATAATAATTAAGAATCAAGTGGTATTGCCCATTTACTTCTGTACCTATAGTTGATACACAAAATTGCGGATCGAATGCTAAGCTAGCTAATATGTAATGGGTCCAACAAAATAATAATAATTGACGATCAAATATATAAAAATGAAACATAGTTTACAAACACTACCTCGAGAAGTTCTTTCTCATGTTCTTTATAAAGCTCTGCAACTCTTCTTGTAGTCTTGGCATAATCCTCAGGATTTGTGTACATAAAGGATAGGTTTTCAAGTTCAGACTGCAATTTGTTGAGGCTAGATCATCAGTGATAAGCAAAAGAACCATGGAGCAAGTGTATTTTTTTTTTTTTTTGAAATAGGAGCAAGTGTATTTTTAAATCAACCAGAAATGTGAGAAACCATTACATCATGGCTTTTACAAAACATTTAACTTGTGGCAGTGGACAGCATGGATTTATGGTATGAAATTGGAGCCATATTATACCTTTATTTGGTACATCCCAAGCAACTTTGCGAAGGGAGCAAAAACCTGCAAAGTCTCCATTGCAATGCTGGACTGAACATAGAGTAGACACGTCAAAAAATAGTAACTAAATGATAATAACTGCTTCTCACTAAACTACGAACACACCACCTGCTTATGTGGAGGCATATGTGATAGTGTGCGCATATTATGCAGTCTGTCAGCCAACTTGACTATGATAACACGAACCTGAAAAACCAGTGTGTTAGATACCAAATGGCCAACATTGGAAACCTGGACAGCTACACAGCTGTACGATATGTCACCTCCTCTGTCATGGATAGAAACATCTGCCTCAGATCATCTGCTTTTACATCTTGTGCTGAAATTTTCTCATTCTTACACTTCAACTTGCCAAGCTTGGATACCTAATAAAGAATTTGAATCAGATTACTTTTTGACATGACGTATGAGCTATGACTAGAATCTATGAAGAACATAGACATGTAAAGCACCTTGGTCTCTCCTTCCACAATGCGGCGGACGGTAGCACCAAATTCCTCCTCTATTCTCTCAAAAGTAACAACATCCGTATCCTCTACTGTGTCATGTAATAATCCAGCAGCAATGGACTCCCAATCCAATTCCTAAAATGAATAGTTAAAATCAAGTTAAATTACAATTGCAACAATACTCGGCTCAAAAGGACAATATGTTTATTAGTACTGTGCAACTCACAAGCTCTCCCAAAATCCGTGCAACTTCGACAGGATGAATTATGAAGGGTTCTCCACTGCGCCTTCTCTGACCATCATGAGCCTCATAAGCCAGCTGCAAAAATAGTAAGCATTTTGAACCACAATTCAGAAAACAATAACATAAGAAAATAGAGCATGTCAACATTCTTAGTGACGTATGAGCCCTACCTTAAGAGCATTATGTACCAATTCCAACTCATTTAGTGAGAGGTATGAAACAGTGGGCTCGAGATCCTGAAACATTCATAACACAATACATTATGCAAGTTAAACAATGATAAAGGACTTCTGCAAAATAAAAAAATATTCTCATCCCAGGTCATACCTCCCACAAACTTGCAGGAGAAACCTCATCATATGTATCTGATTGAAATGATGAAGAGCAACGAAATTGCCGCCGTTTACAAGTAACATGAAGTAAGCTTGATCTGAAGAGTCTTCCACGATGTAAAAATTCAGACACTTCAACGTCAAAGGATTCACATCTCTGCTAAGAGAAGAATGAGCAGGTGTCAACATTAATAGCTTTTCTACCCTTGCATTCTGAGAGTACATTGATGAAAATTCACTCTTACATAAGCTTAAAAGTTTCAATATCCATAAAACCCCAAAACTTACGCAGGTGTCACATGGTTAACAAACAACAGAGTAAGTTTAATGTTTCAATGTGAAAATATGATACTTCATAAACTTTTACTTTACTAACGTTTATATAAACATGAAATTCCGCTCCAATACCAAAGTAATTAACACTAGCAACTGATTTAAGACTCAAAATATGTATCTGAAGGTTTACAATTACAACATAGATTAACTACTTTGTTGTCAAGATAACCTCAAGACTGTTACCAGTTAAATAATATTTCACTGGTCAATCTGACTAAATCAACTGAAGAACAAATAGAAGTCAAAATCATCAATGTGATAGGAGAAGACTAATTTAAAAAGAAAGAAAGAAAACCATTAACCTCGTAATGCCAAGTCAAACAACAAAATCAAAAGCTATAATAAAGCTATCCATGAAACTTCAACCCTTGCACATTCCAACACAAAAGCTTCCCAAGACTCATAAATTAGTGCATGTCACAACCATGAGTGCAAGTACAAATCAACAGAAAGCAAAAAAATACAACTAACTTAATGTAGCAATCAGAAAACATGAATGCCACATGTTCCTTAATCCAAGAGATGAAAGTTCTAGGGAAACTTAGGTGCTCACCGATTTCATCCTGTTTCTTCTTCCATTTCGTGAATGTAATGGAGACAAACACTGAGGATGGTGTGCTGTGGTCGCTAGGAATCCAGTCAAGGCCCTGGGAGCTTTCCAAGCACAT
The DNA here is from genome assembly GCA_036897725.1 of Erodium texanum. Classification (NCBI taxonomy): domain Eukaryota; kingdom Viridiplantae; phylum Streptophyta; class Magnoliopsida; order Geraniales; family Geraniaceae; genus Erodium; species Erodium texanum. Next base: position 19,351 of record JAYMSW010000104.1, read on the forward strand.
GACAGGACGCTACAGTCGTATCTACCTATTCCTTCCCCTTTTGATAACTTACATATGTTTAAGCATTCCACGGAAACTACAAGAAGAAGAAAAATCAAAATCACACAATTCTTAATCATCCGAAAACCTCAAATTCTCTCCACTAACAAATAAAAACAACCATGAACATGAAACCACAGAGCAAAGTTCCTAAACCTCCGCTTTCGTGCTGAGCAAAAGCAAATAGACAAAATTCGATAACTAAGCTAAACAACAGTACAGTATAGAACTGATTCAGTGAACAGATACTTCATAATCAAATACTTCCCGTTCGTTTCCCACATTTTCTCAGAATCCAAGCAGGCAATTACGATAAATGGAGGACCTACCTGACAAAGAAGGAGAAGAAGCCATTGCAATTGAAGCTAAGAAATATCATTGATTTGAACTAAGCTTCATCGACATCAGCAATTCGCAGAAGAAGAAGGCGATAGTTGACTGTGTCATTGAATTCGAACCAAAATCAGCGTCGCTCTGGTTGTTCGCGATTACAGACAAATACGGAATTGATATCGAACGGAGAAGGCGATGAGATAATCTAGAGAGAGAAGTAGAGGAGAGAGATAGAGCTTAAGCAGAGGCCACACAAAAGCTGTTCGATAAAAAGATATTTTTCGCCTTCGTATTTGGAAAATTTGGTTGTAAAAAATGGAAATTCGGTGATTTATAGGTGAAAGGGGCGAGTGAGGTGGATTTCCAGTGGACCAGTAATGGTGTTGGACGAAGTGATCTGGAATCTTACGCCGTCGAGGTCACGAGACGACAGGTCGTTTGTTTATCTCCGACGCGTAGGGCAGCCACACTCTATGGACGGTAATATCCTTCGATTATACGACAAATTACAACTCCTTTTAACAAGATTTAAAATTGAAATTTGGCTCAAACTCTTTAGTTTTTTTTTTGAAAAATGATATATTCTCATTATACGGAATAATTCATCGCAACATAGTAGTAAACTAATTTTGCTAGAATTCTCCGATCAAGATAGGTCATGACAGGCTAGAGACTCGTGCTAACAAAAAACTACAATCTAAGTCATTCACGTAAGATTGTTGGCGTTCGTAAAAGTCTCATTATGAACTAAATATAACTCTGGCCTCATAGCACAATAAGTGTGTACTAACATTGTAATAATTGCGCACCTAAATCAAACTAAGCTGATACCTTATTGACGATCACGTGTCGTTCACGTACTACACGCTCCGCCGCTCTCACGCATCTCAGAACCGACGCTAACGCTCATCTTCCCTAGATCCAGAAGGAGAAAAAATCTGAGGAGAAGCAATCGCCGGCGAAGAAAAGTCCAAGACGATGGAGCACCGAAAAAAAAAATAACTAGACATGCTCGTAGCCTCCGTTGCCATAAGAGGCGATGCTGGAGAAAAAAAAAACTAAAAAAGAGAAGACTGAAAAAAGATACCGAAAGAGAAAAGAAACGATTAGGGTTTTTTTTCCATAGGATTGGTCTTTGTGTAAAAAATAATTCATTAAGTTAGTAACTGCTGTAATGTTATTCGTTTGAATTGCAGTTTGAATGTTGAAAATTAAAGCCATCAGAAGGGTTCATGCCTATAAGACATACAATAATAAAATCATTCTTCATAAAGAGAATTTATATTAAATACAAATATATATGCTGATGCGTGGGAGATGTAACTAGTATACTATATTTTAAGATTTCAAAAAAGAATATTATATATCATATTAAAACAACTCAGTTTATAAATCCAAACTGCAAGTGGACTAATCAAGCATATATCAAATGGTTACAAAATCTATATATTTTATATGTGAAACAATAATGTACTATAATAAAACTTCTATAAAATAATAATTTTCTCTAGTCCCGACTTAGGTCAGTGATAAAGTTAACAAAATTCGATAAGATAATATGATATTATATTTACGAAAAACTTCTATACATAGGTCCCATTAAAATCATATATTAATAATTATATAAACTGACATAAAAATAAATAAGACAATTTAGGAGAAATATGATTTTATTGTTATTTGTTTTTCTTAAAATTTAAGTATAGTTGGAGTTGATTTCTAGTTTTTCTCATTGCATTCGAAATTTCTGGTATTATGTTCTCGAACTGCACCAAAAAATTGTGAAGAGTTCTAGATGCAATAAATGTTTCATGCTATGTAACTGGTTGTAAAGGTACTGTATCGTCTTCAGCTTTATTGTCAACATTATTTTTAAGGATAGTAACTACAATTTCTTCTAAGCTCTACACCTTTAAACATGTATCGTTTTCACCTGGGTAATCCAATAGGATATTGACATCCATTCTATTGTGATAGCCAAGATCATGAATATTATTGTCACAAGTGGGTTCATCTAAACTTCTCGAGACTTCATCCCCTAAACAAATTTTGTAGTGTCGAAAATAATTTGTTATTATCTCTTGTTGAACATTAATTGTCCAAGCCGAAATTTCAAGATTGATAGCATCCAAAACATTAATCTTATCCGGATCAGATTGTCCCAGCGTATAGCCTTCTAAAACCCTACGTACAACCTCATGCAGTAGTGCATCTTGGAAGCTCTTACTGCTCTCATAACTCATAATGATTTAGGCAATTTTTCTATGTCCATAGTCACTGATGTGAGTGCATCTTGTGATGATTTTGATGCATTTTAGCCCCTCCCCCCTTAAGCTTTTCGGTCCTTATGTTAGTTATTTTAGTATCCAATCTTCGACAATTACTTGCTTTCATACATTGTGGCATATTATAGGTGAAATAAGCAAATGGAACTATTTTGGAGCATGTTGGAGGAGTTTCAGAGTAGTTCTACAGTTTTGGTCCAGTCACAACTGTGCTGGTCTTTGGCCCGTCAAGGGCACAGTCGTGCCATGCACCGTGCCTGAGTTGCTTCATATCCACGTTATGCTGGTCGTGCCTCCCTCCCTACCTAAAGATTTGCAAAGTTAGTCAAGATTTGTGTCACCCTTCAAGTCACGACCGCATAGTGCTCTAGCACATCCAAAAGCACAATCGTGCCTCTCACCGCGCCAAGTACAGAAGCCTGTCTTCCTCGGATCTAAGCCCAAAAAGGGCACGAACGTGTCGTGCCTTGGCACGCCCAAAAGCATGATCGTGCTTCTGACCGTGACTACGCACAGACCAAATGTTTTAGAAGTTAATTTACTTTTCTACCCTTGTCTTGCATTTACTATATAAGGATAACTTAGATTTTTAGAGAGAGGATCTGAACATTTTGAGTTCCCTAAAGAGAGATGCTCTCACTTTCTAGTGAGAGTAAGCTTTGTTCTTGGATTTATGGAATTCATTAAAGATAGGTGAAGATTGACATCATATTTGTATTGTGTATCACTCATCTATCTTCTATATGTCTTATTTTGTCTTTATATTCATGATTTCTCTAGTTATTGTCATGAGTAGCTAAGCTTCTTAGTTCTAAAGCATAGGTGAATAGAGAATCAATTGATGAAGTTGGGTAACCTTAAGAACTTGTGTTGATGATATTAGAATTGGGTGAATTAGATTGATTTGTGCTTAATACTTGATCTCCTTCATTGCTTTGGTTATTGCCTTAATTAGCTAGCCAATAAATGAGAATTGAGATTAGTTAGTTGATCAAAATCATTCTAGACTAGCCTTTAAATCACTCCTAAGGATAGGGTGGTTATTGTTAGGGTCATAGTCATAGGGTTCACTTAGCCTAAAGCTAGAGGGTTTCATAAAACATAATGCAACACCTTTTCTCTACACCTAATTAGGGATAATTAGGTGGTTAAAATGTGTTTGGATCCTAATACACTTGGGAGAGAGTTAGGATTAGTTCAAGAGAAGCTCTACGGCCGCTTAATTCTAGACACAACACAAGTTTAACATAAGATTACTCAACATCAACTACTAAATTCTCTAGGATTTTATGCCTTCGATTGCTTGCTTGATTTCAATTATCTTTAGTTGAACTCCTTGCATTTTGTCATTTCAGAACCCCAAACAATTTTCTATCCTACTTGGATTAACAAACTAGCATTTTCACCTTGGTTGTCATCAACCTTGCTTTGAAACCCTACCCATTGAGCAGCCATGGACCCAGTCTTCCCGGAGTGCATGTCTGAAACCTCGTATCTAGAATCAATCACCTCCCATAACCCGCGGGTCATTATATCCTCTCTTGCGGCCCCCACTATGTTCATTCGCCTTACTCATCGGGCTTACTCGATGAGTTCGTTGAGTGGGCCGAGTCCAACAACGTATTCATGCTCGATATTTGGTACAATTTGCAATTGATAATGCATATGTTGAGGGTGAAGTCAAGGTTGGGGAAAAGGAGGAGTACGAAAGGATGAAGATTGAGGTTGGGAAAACTTGTGGATTGTTTGGGAACAAGAATGCTGATGGCAAGTTGTTTGGATGAGCCATGATGATGATGTGGCTCGATTTTCGAAGGGGTTTGAGGTGGTGGCAAGGAGCTGTGAATATGAAGAGTTATGTTTAAGATTTAGAATACAAAGCACATAAATTGAGGGCATATTAGACATTCCATACAAAAGTTAACGGTGTTAACATTTTACCAAAGCTGGTTAGCTTAGTGGTAAAGGCACTTGAACCTTGGTGCTTTTGACTAGGGTTTGAGTCCCAGCGGCGGTATCATTTACCTACCATTTATCTCATTTCTTCTTGGGCTTCTCTCTCCAACTCTTCTTGGGTCTCTCTCTCTTTCCAAAAGGTGAAGTCAATTGACATTGATGAGCTCATTTCTACATAAAGGTAGCTTATAATAAAGTCATTTGATAAATTAATCTTGATAATAATCAAGAAAGTCAAGTAGTAATACCCCTTACTTCTTACATAAGTAAGGTTGACGCTTACCAACACTTGATACAAAGAAATTGTATTATGAAAAAAAACGGTGTTAACATTGTGCATATGGGAAAAAAGATGGGATACAATTTGGCATGAAAATAAAATCACCGATAGTTTTTGCAAAACCAATATATAACGCCGCTAATTTTTGGGGTTATCTCTATTTTTTACGACGTCATTTATTTTGGTAAGAATTTAAGAAATATCGATCATATGATGAAGATATTAAGAAAATGACTAAAAAATGCAAATGAATTTGACATGAGCTCTTTACTATCATCATTTTATTCAAAAAGGTAGTTTAGGAATTTAGAATATTATTTCATCATATAACCGATATTTCTTATAAAAAAAAACTCGTACTAAATGACAGTGTAAAAAATCCAAATTTAACCTTGTGAATTATCACACTTAAAAGATGATTGTTATAAGTTGTAAAGTGACAAAATTAATAGTTGTGATTAGTAAAATGCCCAAGAAAGAGATGCAAATGAATTTTATCTCTTTAATATTATCATTTTATCTAAATTGTTGACAAAGTGATTTACCATGATGAAAATCACTAACTTAAGGACAGTATATAAATTAAGAATACTATTTTTATTACGCGATTTTTATTTCTTAATTTTTGGCCAACTAAATGATAGCAAGTTAGTCATTGTGAATGATCATACTTTGAAGATAACTGTTGTGATTCGTAATGTGACATAATTTACTTTTATGGTTGGTAAAATAGCAAAGTTAGTTGTTAGGAATGGTCACATTTTATACATGTGTTATAATTTGTACAAGTGCAAAAGTAAACCTAGTGATTGTAAATTCATGTATGTTTAAACTTCACCACCTATCTCGTAATAAGTTTTTTATTTGAATTATATGGAGAGAAAAAACCCAAAAATTACATGTAAGTACGACAAAAGGTGAAAGTACAAATGAATACCCAAATCAATTGCTTAGAAACACGTGAATAAATAGTTTATTTATTTATTTATTTTTGTATGTGGACAGTGTTTTGGGTCTTCCTATACAATTAGATCTAAAAAATCCGTTTCTAAAGTATTATCGAAGTTCCTTGATTAGGAACCAAATACTAAATGCTTGCGTGCGCAATAATATTTGTCCACGACAGGGCCCGACAGCTCCATTGCGACAGTGAAGATGAACCTCTTCTTCTTGGCTTTACAATATGGGTTTTGGCAATACACGACAATTACAAATGAATATAAATTTTCCCATGTTTCCAAATTTTAAGGTGTTTGTACGTGTAGCATATTCCAAATTCCATATGCAATATTGCCACTTGAGATGGTCGCATTGTTTTCAGAGCAATTCTCGTCCTTTCTCTTCCAAGTTCCATGGACTCCAAAATTTAATCAAGGGCGTGCCTAGAAAGATTGAGCATACGAACCTGTAGCCTCATGTTGACCAATAAGACATATGTGACAATTTATACGTACACACTCCACAATATTATCTTACAACTTGTAGGATCTCATAGACAACAAGATTGTGTACTGCATTGCACAGGCTCTCACGATCAGCCTCGTTCTGACGGAGGGAGATTGAGTGCTAGAATCTCATCATGTGGACCAACACACACATAGCCTTATTGGGTGGGGCCTCAAGGAGATGAGACTTTGATTCCAACAATCCCATTTCCTCATTGTTCTTGTATACTGGTTTCCATTATAAAAGATGCCTTCTTAATTCTTATCTCTATGCTTCTTGTTTGTATCATACTTAACAAGGTTGAGAATCTAGGAATTTCCATTTAAGTATAACTCCTAAATCCAAAGTGTTGTAAGCATCCACTAATAGAAGTGATTATTTTCCTACTTTGCAATAGCTATGACAGGATCAAGTTGTGGAATCCGTACTTGTGTTGGAAGGCTCTCCAAGGGTCTGATCTACACAAGGTGAGTCTTCTATACGAATTGGATTGTCTCTTGGCTCATAATCACTTGATCAGGAATGAGTTTTAGATCAATTATGAGATTAAAAAAGAGTTGATATACATTTTAGAGGTTTGATATATCAAATTAGTCTTTTTGTAGTCCTTCACACCCACTAGTTTCTTTTTGCTTCCCGTAAATAGTATCAGGGCCTGATGTCATTGAACCAGAAAAGCCCATTGATCCTCCCCCCATATCCCATTCATATTGCTCAACTTGTGTACCTCAGTTCTGACAAAAAAGTTGAGTTGTTCAGACCCATCTTTTTTTCTTATCTCCCCAACAAACAGTATCACATGTTACTACTTCCATAATCTTCAACGGGGTGCCCACAACGGTTTAAAAATAGTAAATCTTTAATTACAGCATTAACCACTGACAAAGACCAACATCCGAAACTAGCTACTTGAATTAGCTTGCCTATTGACTTATTGTCATATTCAGCCTATTTATGTCCAGTATCTAATAGGACACATTTATACGTATCAGAAACAGAGCCCTAATCCGATGCCCTATCTTCATTTCTTTCTTAATACGAGAGATATTACACAACAGAACGGACTTTTACATAAAATATTATACTTGCACACACCATTCATTACTAGTAGTAGTCTATGGCTCTATGTATGATACGGCCACTGTGCTTTAAAGAGCTTTGGGGCTCGAGAGCCTTTTAGAGAAATAATATTACTCTTAATTTTAAAATTAAAAACTAAATCCTGACAAATTGGAGAATAGGAGAGAGTTGCGTTCCGGTGCGGTGAGGTCTAGAGCTGGCCGAATGAGTGAGCAAGGTAAGCCAGTGATCCAACAAGCGGAGCGTTGATGTAAGTGGCCGGTTCGGACTGCTCATAATCCGACCGTTGATCCGGGAACTTGTCGTACTGGTCTGGCCCGCCGACCACAGCTCCGACGAGGACATTGGGATTGGGGGTTTGGGAGCTCATGACGCTGTATCCTGCGGAGCAGTGGATCTTGGCCGGATGCGAGGCGATGGACGGCAGAGACGATCCCCTGTGGTGGATCCTCAGCGGGTACCGTGGACCGTACCCCACCATGAACGACATCTTCATGGGGTTGTCTCCGAGCAAGTAATCGACCTGTTTCTGGGCAAGTGCTCGGAGCCTCTTGGGTGTGACGATGACGCCGCCGCAATTCACGGCCGCGTGGGCGGAGGTCAGGTATTTGGCGTAGGCCAAGAGCATGAACGACGTGGAGGTCGCGTACTGGCTGTTACTGTCGTTCATTTTGAAGAGGAGCCCACCTGTTTGGTTTCCGGGAAAATCCACAGAAATCAGTAAAACTAGCCGTTGAGAGCAAATTTCAAGAAACAGAGTTGAAAGTGCCGGACCTGGAGTGTACTGGGCTGAAGAGAATGGAGCCCCAGGAATGAGGGAGCAGACGAAATTGTCTGCGTGACCCTTGTAATCATGGAGGGACCGCACCTTCTGAACTAGAAAAGCCTGAAATTTACAGAGGAATAAACAATGTTTTATGTTAAGAAGAAAGAACATGACAGATTAAGAATCAAGAATATGAAGAAGACAGTAAAAATGGGACCTTGGAGAGAAGAATTCTGGCTCCGACATGCTTGTTGTCCCAACCAAAGGTGTTGTCGAACTGTGCAGCTCCTAGAACCTGTCCGTTGACTTGAATGTATTGGAGATATGTTGGGTTCTTTGTGGCCTTGTGCAGCCAAGCAGCTCCCCACAAAAGCTCATCCTTGATAATTAAGAAGAAGAATCAAATGAGCACAAGAAGTGAGAGAGAAGAGAGGGAGAGAAAGAAAAAAAACAATACCTGATAACCAGAGAAATCACAGTAGAAGGGGCACACTGCCTTCCTCAGCCCATTACTGTAGGCTCCTCGGTACTTATCGGCAAACTGAAACACCTAAGATCCAGAATCCAAAACCCAGAAATTAGGGACAATTCTGAGGAACAACAATAAATGGTGGAGACCCAGGTCTGGTACTAAACAGAGTGAAATTACAGCTCATACCGAAATGGCTCTTCTGGCAAGAAGCTTGGAGTAAGTGGGGTCGCATCTCCTGAAGACCAAAGAAGCAGCAGAAAGTGCAGCAGCAGTCTCAGCCGCCACCTCAGTACCAGGAGTGTTCTTGTCAATCTTGTAAACACTCCTCGGAGTGTCCATATCTTCCGGTCTCTCCCAACAAGCATGGTCCTTGTTGGCATCACCAACCTGATAAAATAGCAGAACAACAATGTCATTACATCCTCAAAACAAACAAAAAAAGCAATGCACTTTGTCTCGACGACGAGTCTTGCCTGAACATAAATGGTGCCGGGATGCGCCGTGGCCTTGAGGAGATAATCGGTGGCCCAGCGAATGGCTTCTCTGGCGTTCTGCAACTCGCCTTTCATCAACCCGCCGAACTCAATCACACTCCATGAAAGCATGGTGGTGGTGAAGGCCATCGGGAACCCGAACTTCACGTTGTCTCCGGCATCATAGTACCCTCCGACCAAATCAACCTGCATTTTCATTCCCAGACCCCAAAACCCAAGTTACTAAGCAAAACATGGTACCAAGAAACAGAGTAGTTTGAGCAATGAGACAGTACATGCATGGCGGAGCCGTCGGAGAGGCCGGAGTCTTTCCTCCATGTCATCCTCTGGTTATGGGGAAGCTTCCCGGACCTCTGCCCCTCGAAGAAGAGGATCGATTTGGTGCGAGAGTCCCTGTTGTTGTGCTTTGCAAATCGGCGGTGGCGCTGGCGGTGGACGGCGGAGGCATTGCAAAGAAACAGAGAAGCTGCGGCGGCGAGGAAAAGAATTGCAAGAACCGTGGAGGAACGAAGAGCCATTTTCGGCTTGGGTTCTGCAGAGAACACAAGTGTACTGTGCTAAGCCGCAATGAGAAACAGAGAAGCTCAGAGTCTGTATTTATAAAGCAAAAGCTGCATCGACAAGGTCTTGTTTTGGTTCTTGCTTTTGTTGTTATAGTTACTTACTGTGCCGATAGTAATTATTAACTCCGCAACGCAACCTTCAGTAAGTACTTTTGTTTTAATTAACCACGTCCCTATCCTTTTCACCATTTGGGGCTTTTGGTTTTGGATGTTCTCTTTTGTTGACCGGTCATGCCATGTATACGAAGCTGTGTAAACAGACACGAACAAGGACATGACATGGAGATTGAAGTGGGTTTGATGGCAAAATTGAAAGAAAACTAGTCATGGCCCATCAAAGAATCTTCTTTCACATCAATCTTGGAGTACAGTAATTGATTGCTGTCTAGGTAAACATTCTTGGTAAATTATGTAGTATTTTTCTTCATCAAGAGATTGATTTTCCATTTATATCTTTTACATCTATAGTCTATATCTCTTCTTCATAGAAAATAAACATTTGTCTAAGCAATCAGTAAATAAATAAATAAAATAGACACATTGAGAATGAAAGCTTACTAGAATCTAAGATAATGCTTGTGCTTCCGAAGTAGAGAGATAAGGTTAACATGTTTGTAAATTAAACATATTGAACTACTTTGTTGATTAACGCGCATGCAATGATATAATATGTCCCATACAAGTGTGCTCAATGCTCAAATCCAAGCCCCGAGGATTGAAACCTAGTAAGTTGCAAAATGAGTCAAAGGACAGGTAATATTCGCCATTGTTTAATGGAATTGAACTTTATTTTAGGGTAGGGGTTCCATATCATTTTTCACATTTATTTGGAAGCAACAAAAGATTGAGTTTGTTAGAACTATACGTCTAAAATATGTGAATTTGTTTATTGTTTATGATAAATATTTTAGAGTATCTATGTGTACGTAATTTGTGTTCTAATTTGATTTTTTCTTACAAAAGTTTTTAACTTAAAAATCTTATTTAGTTAGAGTGGAGCACAAAACCACTTTGATCTTTCTAACTACCCGGTTCGTACTAGCATGACGTCTCCAACATTAAATGTTAACTTAAACAGATAGTTTTAACATCATATTAAAATTTGATTTTGGACCATAATTTTGAAGTGCTACATGTGCTCCAACTAGTTTGGAATATACACAAGATGGAGTAACATGATGTGAGAATTGTTGTCGGAGAAAGATGTGTAACAATACCATGCTGAAGATCTTTGAATTCACTGACTGTGTAGCAAAAAGCTCAGGAAAAGCCCATCAAGTATAAGATCCATGCAAATCTACCATTTCATCCGAGAATAAGAAAACTGTACAAGAAAGCTTTTTGATACTGATCCTATTTCACATGATACCAACAAGAAATTACATGCCCATTATTTTTCTTGTTTTTTTTATGGTTTAATTTGTTTTGTACCGAATCTTGAACTCTTCAAAGTGCATACATGAACATGGGCAATCATGCTCTTACATGGTGAGGCCTCTGCATTATTGTATGAACAGTCCATGAAAACTAATCTATACCCCTAGATCTGCCCTTCAATTGAATAACATAAATTCATATAAGTTTTTTTCTTTCCTGGATAGAAATGTTTGAGCCCACTTCTTATGAATGAGACTACATATATTTTTTGCAAATATAGTTTTTCCTGCCTGATATCATATAAATTTTTATTAAAACCGAACGAGTAGTAAGATCAACAATCTTTTTGTAAGAGCATGTCCAACCGGGTTATCGATGGGTCTTTGATAGGCCTTATCAACAACCGGTAACCCTCCCAACTAATTACGATGTGCCACGTCGTCGAGAAGAAAAGAAAAGAAAAGAAAGACTAGTCCAGAGCTTTTGTGCGAGGAAAAAGAAGGTATTTTTCTTCTTCTTTTTTGTTATTTTAGTATATATAATTATTATAAATATAAATAATTAAGATTAATATAAATAATCTGAATTTAATTAGAAATATAAATATTA
>JAYMSW010000105.1:0-30971 GCA_036897725.1 Erodium texanum
TGTCGCTCTTTAGGGAAATAGAAAAGTAAGGAAAAAAGCCGGGAAAACGTAAACTTATCCCTTCTTTTAGAGAGGTTTTTATATGCGAGCCTATACTTATATACTCGGGAGAGGTTTATCTAACTCGACTGATGAAGGAGAGGAGCGAGTGATGGTTGACTCCTATATCAACATTAGAGAATCCACTGCTCACTCATGCTTGAAACAAAAAGAATAAGCAACAATAGTGCGGGGCCATTGAATCTCTTAGGCGAAGGCGCTCATGCCCTTTTTTTTAAGTAAAGGCCCGGCACTGGAATGCTCTCGTCAAGATGATGCAGTTGCTGCCATTTCTTTATCTCGATGGGAATGAATAAGGGAGTTACTGGAAGTAGTACGAAAGACGAAGAGTGAGGCAACGAAGTTGGGAGAGGATATAGTTCATGGTCAATTAGCATATGAGCGTGCGCACCTAAATCAATATATGGAGTCATTCATTGGAAGGAATCGAAGCACACTAATAAGATAGAGTTCCCCAGCTTATCCCAGTACTAACTAGTATCTCCTATTCTATCTACGAAATAAGACCTAGCGAGCAATGTTTAATTATACTAAATCCGCTCGAAAGTCGAAAGAAAGCATTTCTTGTTGTTTTCGTTTCACCTTTCCCCTTTTTTGGATAGGGTGCGGAGTACCTTCGTTTGGCAGTAAAATCCAACCAAGAAAGAGAGATTATGAGAATGACCAAATACCCAAATACCTAGAATATGATAAATGTTCCAAAATGGAGTCTAGTCTCTTTCGTCATCCACTTTCATTATGAAAGAGCTTAGGAGAGTAATGAGGGAAGGCAGTAGACTAGGCCCATCAACATCAATAGCAGGAAGGGATGCCTGTGAGATGAGCTTCTAAACTATGGGGCATTATGCTGCTTCGTTGTCAAATGTTGGGGCTTAAGTATGGAACGGAGTTGCTCTTGAATGCTTTCGTTACGAAGTATACCCAATCTTCTAAAAAAAAGGAAAAATAATGAAATAGGGAATTGTAAAACTATGTCAATGAAGGAAATGAAATCTATTAGTAGCCAGGTGCATAAGTGGCTGCTACGACAGTTTCGGGGTTGTATGAAGCAATATCCGGGATCCGCGGGCATCCATACATCGATTCTTTTGGTCCTTCTATCGCCATCGACGATGGGATGGGGGCAAAAATGCAAGGCTTCTATTTGTTGGGCGTAGGATTTGGAGCAGAATAGATCGGGCGTTCGGCAATGGAGAGTGGGAAATATGACAAGGCGAAGCTCCAGGTATGTCCAGAAGGGGTCTCTGACCATGTGTGATGATATTATTAAAGGGAGACCCTCAAATTATTGCCGGTATCAGAACATGTGGCAGAACCATGAGGATTTTGATAAAATAGTTGGGGATAGTTGGGAGGTGGAGGTTGAGGGGTCTTGGCTTTATCGTGTTGTGTGAAAATTGAAGCGCTTAAAGGGATCGGGAAATGCACCACAAGAACTTTGGCAATGTGATTGAAAGGAAGATGGGGAAGGAAATTGAGCTGCTAAATTTGCAGGACTGGATGCATAGGGAACCTTTGAATGTAGGGATCCAGGATGAGGTCAGGGCTATTGAATCTCAGTTCTTATGGTATGGAAGGCGGAAGAATCTATGTTGAGGCAGAGATCTCAAATTCAATGGCTGTTACAAGGTGATAGAAACTCTAGTTACTTTTATGCAATCCTTAAGCAGAGACAAAGGAGGACCCGAATCATGTCCTTTGTCACAGAGTCTGGGGAAGTGGTGGACAACGAAGACAGAGTGAAATGTCATTTTGTTTATTTCTGGTGTAAGCAAAACAGGGAAAAGTCTGAACAATCAGTCTATGGGTACGGGACAAAGCTTAACATTGATCACCAAGTATTATTAATTAAAGCCCCCACTCATTTAAAGCGGGAGATCAAGGCAACTCTGTTTAAATTGGACAAGCAGAAAAGCCCAGGGCCTGATGGGTTTGGTAGTGGTCCAAGCGGCTTGGGTAATAGTCGGAGCAGATGTCACAAAGGCTATCCAATCATTCTTTAGTAAATGGAAGCTCCTAAAGCAGGTGAACGCGACCCGAATAGATAATAGGGCTCTAGTTCCTAAAATGTCCCTGGGAATGCCAGTGAGTATAGGCCGATTGCGTGCTGTAATGTGCTTTATAAATGCATATCTCAAATTCTCTGTAGCAGGCTAGCTTCGGTTCTGGGTGTCCTTGTTGATCAGAATCAGGGGGCCTTCATGAAGGGGAGATTGCCGTGACAGATGACTCCTATTGCGCCCAATCCCCTTCCTTGAAAACTCTGAAAGTGGGAGTTTTAAAAGATCCACTCCCTAGCCATCTACCTTCCGCCTCTGCTTGAAGTTTGAAAGATGGCCTTTCTTTCCACTTCCCTTAATCGCTATCTATCTTAGATAGGCTAGCTAAGGCTGACTTTGTTCTATCTTTTCTAGAGACTAGTAAGTTAGTGTGAAGTTTACCTTTGAAGTAGTAAGTCTTCAATTAGCCTTCTACTAGCGCTTGCTTTCTTACCTTAGCTCAGTCAAGCTTCCCCTTCATCTTCCTCCCCCTATCTGAGTACCTTGCCGGATATGAGCATTTTCTTCCTTCCGCATGAATTTGATTGGCATTCATAAGGCTTCGATTTCTTCCTCCTTCGACTAAGGCTCAGGTTAATGATTATTTCATTAAAAGAGCCCTCAATACTGGACCTCCAACTCTTTCCTCAGGACAGGCTCCTATATATAATAATGGGCCCGAGCATTCTTAGACTCCAAGGAAGGGGATGCGCTTACAACTAGAATGGAAATAGACGTCACTTTCTTTGCCTCTCCGAGCCACTAATGTGCAACTATAAAAGAGAGTTCCAACCGATAGAATTTCAGTCATTTCATAGAAAAAGATAGCTGGAAAGAATCCATTCTATGCTAGGTGCTGCTATACGACCGAACCGAAGAGGATATCTGCGTCTTAAGAATCCAACTCTAACTAAATGAGGGAAAGCACTTTTATTGCATTGGGACCAGTAGTTGAAAAGTTCAAGTGTGCGCTGTGAGCTTAGTTTTCATCTTCGGTTTTATTGAAGCCAGTCCGATCGCCCAAATAAATCATTCTTTTTTTAGATCTAAGCAGCTTGATTTAGCTCGAGCCTCATCCCTTTCATCAGCCGAAACCTAAAGATAGATTCGAAGGGCTACGTTAAGTCGCCGGATCGAGATGCTTCACACTCACACAGTAATGGATAGTACAATAAGATAGTCAGCTGCCCAATCTCGATCGTAGATTGGAAACCTTGGAAAAGGCGGATAGCGAGACGAGATAAGGCTTTTCTTCCTTAGATCACACCTTCTTCTTTCTCCGTATCCTGGCAGGCTGAATCCAACTCTCTCTTCCTCTTCAACCGGATCTTGACCACCCCAACAAAGCACTGCTTTGCTTTAAACCAAGAAGGGGATTCGCGCCGGATGGAACAAGGCGTTTTGAACCATATACTACTGTTGCTGGAATGAAACCTTACTAAAAGGCCTCGGAACAGAATTATGATGCTTGCTGGGCAATTATTATAAAAAAAAGGGTGGTGGAACTGGCATTTTTGGGTACCTTGACTCTAGTTGAAAAGGTTTGTAGCACTTGCTTACTGAGCTAGGGGGAGCGAGTAATAAAGAAATCCCTTGCTATTGCGGTCACAGAAAGATTCAAATTCCGAGTCAACAAGCCTGGATTCGAGGAATTAGCAAGCTCTGCCAAACTCCTACACTTAAAATATAACCAGTAGCAAGAATTCAAAAGAAGACAGGTTTCTGGGCGAAGATGAGAGGTAGCTTTCGAGGGCAGATACCCCGTTAAGGTAGACGCAGTCCGTGTTAGACCCATTATTATTATAGAGATGGGAGTTCGTAGTGAGCTCTTTCGCTGGTGTTCTTGATTCCATATCCAATCACAGGTTACCTTTCCCCTTGTCTTTGTTTTGGGTTAGCTCGGCGTAGCATAATAAACACAAAAGTTTCCTCGACAGTAGACCGGAAGTTGCTTCACGTGGAGCTTGCAGACCCGTTCCGTTCATCTCATACAGCATTTCTTTCTATCAATGCACAGGCGCAGAAGACCTATTCAATCACGGGTTTTAGAATGCACAATGGGAGAGCTAAGAAGCGAAATCCAAAAGACCGGGTAGGAGTGATTTGCTTAAGACCAGAATGCTAACTTAGCGATAGCGTGTTAGAGTTTCCCTTATACCCTTGACCGCTTCATTCAATCGACTGCTTTGAATTGAAAGACCTTCCATTCTGTATTGCGTAACCATAACCTATGTTGGTCTATCGGGCTCTGCCCTCCTATTCGAGCAAGGCTAAGGGTTTTTTCAATAAAGAAAGAATCCCGGGAAACTTGTCTTTGTCTTCAGTCTCCTTGCTACACTCCTTGGTCTACTCTCCTGATCTTCCATTCCTACTATGTCTAGCGCAACCTATTGAGCCTATGAAAGCTCGGAATTGCTTCATTTCATTCGAGTTCAACCTTCCCCAAGTGAGATTAGTCGAGGACAGGAGATGTATTCAACTTTTGAAGCCTGAAGAAAGCACAAATAAACTGACAAAGGATCAGAAAAAATCTACTTCCACTAACAAAACTGCAAAGGAAGTCAACTGAAGAAAACCCAAGGAGACGAAGGCCAAGGAAATGACTACTCAAGAAACGAAAGAACAAGAACAAGGAACAACTACTCTTGAGCTCCAAGTTCCCCTCGGGTTGAGAAAAGGGCAGACCAACTACTACCAGAAGAATCAAAATGAGTAAAGAAATTCCCTAAACAAAGGGGGAAATCCAATTCGTGAGAATTACCTTAGCAGGTCATGCCAAGATGTGCGCTTATCCCGGATTTTTTGATGCAAATGGGAAAGACACCATCATTTCTTTTCTTCTCTTACGATCTTTCTAGTTTGAAGGGATGAAGCTAAACCGGCTGCTGTCGAGTCTTCTTCTTCAGCTTTTGTGGGAGTTGCTGTGGGACAGGAGAGCCAGTGGGATAAAGCTTTTTCTTCTCCTCCATCCTTTCGATAAGGTCAACCAGTCATCTTAGAAGCAGTAGACTGCTAGGCTTTGGCAGAATTGATCGAACTTCTTTCTTGCTCTCAGGGTGCTTCGCTTGAGCTCAACCATCCGGGATGCTTGTTTTCTGAGGATGATTCTTTCGCGTAAGTCAGGGAAGTGTTGAGCCAGAGTAGAGATGACCTTTTTAGCATCGCTGTGAGAGCATCCGAGTGAAGAATTTCTTCCAATGGCATGCTTAAATAGTTTCTTAGTGCTTCCCTTTGTTCTTGCAAGAGATCAAGACTGGTAGGCAGGCTAAGGCCAGAGATTCAATGCCCGAGGTCTTTCCTCTCCTTATCAGTCTAGTTACTTCATAACCTCTTCTTCTGATTCTAGTCGTCGTAACTCTCTCTATCTTAGGTGTCGGCATCACACATATCATATATATTGTGTGTAGTGAGTTATCTTTCCCAAACTAGGAAAGGAGTTCATTTTCAAATAATAGAGGCCATCTGACGTAATTGGATTCTAACCCTCCCTTCACAATTCTTGGACTCTTTCTATATCTATCTGTTGGTTGAATGATTGCTTGCCCCACTACTAGACTCTTAAGCTAAGAGAGCCCCATCTAAGTTCTCAATCAACCCTCTTTTTCAGGCTAAGCCTAATTCCCCAAAAGGTCTCTCGAGCCTCTTTCCTAGCTACAAGAAGAAGTAAATCCACTATTGTCTATTCTGCCTATGCCCGGAACTGCTAGCTGCACTTATTTTGACTTTCCCGATCCGTGTTACTCAAATCAATCAAATGCACTACCAAGCAAAAGAAAAAAGAAAGATATTTGTTACCTTGAATCAATCAATTCAGACTTCTCTATCTACGAGAAAAGCCTAAACTAAACTCATTACACAAATTCAGGTATTATAGAACTCGACTGAAAAAGAGAGTAGGTCTGCGAACAACAACAGATAGCAACAATATCTACTAGATTAACAACTATAGATAGAAACTAGCTATCCTGTTTATCTATGTTTTCTTTGTTAACTCCGGCTATTCAATATGAAACAGCTGTTATACTACCTATAGAACCCCAGGTCTTCAAGCTAATGTATCTTGATACAGTCAAATCCATACAGACTTAGATTATTCTGCCGCAAACAAGAGTTTGTATTCCCTTGCGGTTTCTGAGTACAGTATTGTCTGTTATAAGCCTATTTATAGGCATCCCTAAATGAGTCTAATCTCATGTAATCAAAAACTAGAGTTAATAATTTTATGCATATTCGTATTCAAATACTACGAATCTTGTTCTTTCTAGTTCCTCCTAACAAAAGCTACAGTTTCAACTGAAATGAAAATCGCAGGTGGACTGATCTTTGATTATATACCTCGCTTTCCTGAATCCCAACTCACGTAATTCCCTCTAATTGCATGATCCCATCCCAATAGTACAACTGTTTTTCTGATCCTGCTTTTGGATTATCAACAATCGGTTTTTCGCCTTAAACGTTAAAGCTCTTCATCTGCAGCTTGAGGCTCAATTTGTGATATCGAGCAATCCATTTCGAAGAGGTTTATCTAACTCGACTGATGAAGGAGAGGAATGAAAGAACTTTCCTATACTTAGGTTGGTGAAAGGAGAGGTTTATATATTTATATACTCGACTGAAGGGAGAGGTTTATGTATAAACTCGGGAGAGGCATGAAATAACTCGACTAAAAGGAGAGGCATTTTCATCTTTTCTTTCAAGTCACCGTCTATCCGCCCCTTTTATTTTTCACAAGCATGCAAAAAGATTATATATACTACTATAAAAGATTAGTATCCCATAAATTGATATTCGACGCTAACGCAGACTAAGAGCATAACTTCGGCTGGTGGGCTCACTTACTTTTTTTTTATCAAACACTATTAAGGACCCCATTTGATGCATATCATTCGAAACAGCTCATCACATGTCTTGAGTCCAATCCTAGCTACTGCACCGCAAACCTCATCAGGCTTAGGTGGGCTATTTTTTCGATCTACCAATCCAAAGCAGGTGGAACTTCACTGATTTATTGAAGAAAGGGTTCGCGGGTTATTGCCGATTTATCCAGCTTTGTCACCTATTCCTAGAGAATAGTTCTTCTCATCTATTTTTTCACAGGATAGAAACCAAGGGCTCCGCACCTAGCACTTAATCAACAAACTCAAACGAAGTGTTAATATCTTACTAAACTGATCTTATATCATTAGAAATCCAACTCACTAAGGCGAGATCGCTGGTCGCTGGCTGGCGGACTCTTTGTGATTCTTACTGATCCTCCCTAAGCGGATTTCCGGACAAAATAATAACAGTTTCATTTAAACTCTCCTAGGTGGAACTTCGCACATTGAAAGAGGTCGCCTTACGATTAACTTTCATAAGGCATTCTGAAAAGACATTCCACACAACCACTTGTGGCGTGGAATCCAAATCAATCCATTTGCAATTATCTCCTGCTTTCTATTTTCCTTAAGCTTTTGTCGTATAGATCTTATTGAACACTTCTCCTTTCGACTCCGCTTTGTCACCTATTTCCTTTGGCTCTGGTAAAAACGCAAAAACTTTTTATTTCGAAGAGGCTCCTTAGGGAAAATAGTCTTGTAAGGTTTCGTCGGTATATGAGTAGCGAAGATTCTTTTTATGCCGCTACCTAGATTCTAGGATTCTATTTTTCAAGTTTGATAGATTAGAGTAACACAGATCGGATGGATAAGAATTAGAATGGCAGTTTCTGCTAGGATTTGGATTCGATTTTGAATGAAATGACTTAGTACGATAAATTCGTTTTGCTCGGTATCAAAATTCCAGGTAAAGAAAGTCGGGAAGGAAAGAGCTTTCTTCATCCATCGCTTGAAAAGTTAGTTCATCAGATGTTTATGCTGGATTTGCCTCTTTAAGATCAATAAATGCCTTTGTGTTTGTTTCCTTGCTTTAAATTCCCATTATATTTTATCCTTGGAAAAGAGTTGTTAAGTAAGTTTCCTTGGTAAACCTTTGTTTTTTAAGAAACAAATCACTGGGAAAAAAATAGAGTTATTGGACACAGATAGGGAAATATGAGTCTTTTTTCTTTAGCCTTAAATGCCTCTTATTCATAGTCTGTTTTGATTCTCCTCGATAAAATGGATGCGTGTATGTGGCTAGAGGATCCTATAACATGAGTTTTAGAGGAAAAACGTGTGGGTATACGTAAAGAAGGGAACCTTTCTTTTCTTTTAACTATATTGGAGTTCTAACCTTCTGATGAAAGTAGATAGCCTCAAAAGGTTTCTTCTTCCTTTATATAGCCTTGAAAGTGGATTCCTAAAGTGGATTCCTAAACCAGAGTTTTATCTAGTCACTTGCAATTTCGTTTAAACCAGTTGTTTTTTCTTTGAGATATCCAATAATTCTCGAGATATCCAATAATTCTCCCTTTTTCTGATTCATAGGAGTACGCCAATAAATCTGATTCATAACATCCTTATTTGTCCAACTTATCCAGTTTAGTATCTTTATTTCAATCCTCAACGAGCCTTGGATTAGTGGATTATGTGGATGATTTCTTTCCTTTCCGTTCTATGTTTTCTGACAAACTGAGCTTCCCCTCCTTGAAACTCTGAACTAATTAGAACAAATTCTATAGCCTTTCAAGTATCTGGACTAATCCCATGCTCCCTTGACCCTTCAATGAATGAATTTTAGCTTCTATCTACTCTAATTACAGGACTTTAGTCCCTTTTGGTTGAGGTTGATATGAGCGAGTCACTCTGTATAGTCATTCCCGCGATTCCTTTCCAAAGTGAAAGAAGGAGCAAATCAATCGGCCGAGCAAGTTTTAGTACTTTATATTAGGAACCGCAAGATTTGACAAGCTAACTAGGCTAATTAATCTTAGTCATGATGGATTCCACTCTCACTCTATTTAATAGATACGTGTACGCTCAATCCCGAGGCTATTTCATTAGTATTCCAGCTAAAACTAATGGGTCTAAACTCTGGGAACTACGATACAGGAGCATCCTTAACAGATAGAAGCAGTTGTTGATGAACGGAGATAGCCTAGAAAGCAGATTCATAACAAACTGACAAATGAGTCATTGGTGTTGCTTGCGTTGATAAGTAGGTGCCATGGGAAAGAGGTTATAACATGAGCTAACTGGATTCTCTTTCTCCAGACAGAATAGGATAGGAATGGATAGGGATAGATTATAGTTTTGATAGATTATAGTTTCACGGGTCGGGGAATAGTACTTATGGATGTATTTCTCTTTGTTAGTTTTTCACGTATGGGCCTATTAAAGAGTAACTTATATCCAGTTGAAATAGGGAACCAGTTGTCTTTGAAAGTAGATATCCAAGAATTCTACCTTTTTCTAGAAGTAGTACGCCTTGAAAGGTCATAACAAACCTTATGTGCGGATGCGGATTATGTGGATTAGTGGTTTTATGCATCTTTATTTGTTTCCTTGATTTCTTTTTCATGAGATTTTATCCGAATAGTTTGTTCGCTCTAATAGTGAACTAATGGGGCTAGGCTACTTGTTTATCAAAGTATCAAGGCTCGAGAGACCTGGCAAGTCTCTTTTCTTTAGTGATGCATCTAAGTCCACACCATAAAAGATCGTTTTACGCCTTTTTCAAGTTTATGCACTTAGCTCGATTTCTGTCCCATACCATATTATTAGTATTCTTCACAGAAAATAAAGTTAGTTTATTAACGGATCCCTTACTTGTTATGACTCAGAAAGAGGAAAACTCAGGTCTCGTAGAGCAAAACCAAGAGTTTGACTCCCTTGATTTCTTCTCCCTTTTTTATTTATTATCCCCTTTGAAAGGGTAACTAATTACCAGAATTAGCTATCAAAACAAAAATAGCTCGTGCCCTTATTTTGAAAGGAGCTTAGCGAAAGCACCACAAGATTTCAGATAATTAGGAGCATAAAAACAAAGGGTGAGCCTTGGGAAAGAATCTCTAGGGCTCCGCACAAGCTAAGAAAACAAAAGGTAAGAAATATGAGGAAAGTTAGTCGCTTGAAAGAGGAAAGAAAAGAGCTCGAAGAGGTATTTATTTCTCTTATTGCAGAGGCAAATCCAGCATAAACAACTGTGGAATTCCGAAACTAGAATTTGTCAATAGTTTTTCGGATAAACCAAGGAAACAAATAAACCAAAGTGAAAATCTCTAGGGTTTACCATTGAATCTCATGGGGTTACCAATTACCAATGGGTTTACCAAAGATTGAAGCAAGAGATATAAACCTATGGATTGGATTTTTCTGGAAAAGAGAGTTATTCGCGTGGCTTTCTACTTTCTATTTGCCTAAGGGCGCCAAAGGGAAAGAAAGACAATATAAACACAAACGAAAAACAACTGGTTAAAACTCAATTTCAAGTGACATGGACTATTCTGGAATCTGGAATTCTTCTTTAGACTCAAACAAAGGAACAATCTATCCATGCAGAAACATCAGTGGAATCCCTATCCGTTCCTATCCCATTCAACAATTCTTCTTTAGACTCTAACCTTTCAACAAGGAACAAAGCTGCAAGAGCTACAACCTGATTTGCTTACTTGGAAAATATGGTTATTTAGTATGAGAAACAAGAGCTACTTACTAACTAAAGTAAGCTGAGCTTCATCAAGAAAGTGAAAAGCATATTATCAGTGGAATTCTCTATTCTTCCTTGGAACCTTGGAGAAACCATTAGATTTTATCCTTTCCTTGGTTTTTATCCCAAGTGTTGAAAACCTTGGTCAAAATGTACTGATATCCTAACCTTGTAACAGATGTCCTAGCTAAAAAGCCCTGGATTTGCCAAAGTTATCCTTAGTGAAAGCTGGATATCGATTATTGGATTGGTAAACCCGTCAAATATGAATCATCAAATTGGCAAACTCGAAAGTCTCACTCTCTTTTCTAACTTAGGTTTTTTCCTTGACTTATGTTTTACTTGCCCTGGCCGAATACCTTATACCTTAGGGTTAGTATCTTTCCCTTTTTTCTAGTAAATCAGGTTCTTTCTTTTCGAATACGGGCACATGGGATACTGAGGATAGTACTGACGTCTGCGAACCAATGTTTATTAGTTTCTGAGTTTATCAAAGGCTAAAGCCCTTGGTTTTCATCTCTTGCTTCTTTACTTTGAGTTAGCTGTTTTTTCTGAGACTAACAGGGATTCCTCAGTTGTTTTTGCTTGATTTTGCTAAAAAAACGAGAAATCAATACCAAAGGAACAAAGATACTCAAATAGGAAAGCAAGTTTATCCATCTTAAGTTTGTCTTTGCTCGTAAGACCTAAGAATGAGTTAAATAGAACTTTTTCATGTTTTCCCCGTATTTTTGGTAGCGAGATGCTTTTACTAGCGCATCAAGATCGAAAATACGATCAATTTGCTAGGTTTTGCACTTTAAAGGGATAACTGCGAGATGCAAAAGTGAAAAAAAGAGATGCCGCTCCTTACCTAAAATCGAAAAGTAAGCTTTCGTCGCTATATGAGTAGCTTGTCTGCGAACCTGCTTGAACTAACTGTATTCTCCAAAGTTTGAATCATAAATGCTGCTTTTCATCAACAGAAATATTGGACTTAGATATAAGATTTCCTGGGTGCCCACGCATAACAACATCTCCTTAGGTAAAATAGTCAGTAGAAATCCACTGGTTTGTCGATTAAGAAGACATCCAAATCCTGATAAATGTTGGTTTTGTTGATAAAATCGGGTGAACCTATTCCTATTCATCTATAGTAAGAAGAGTCAATCCACCAAAGCTAAAGGTGCCACCTTTGAGAGGGGTTTAGGAATAACTCATTGGCAGAGGAGTAAACCCAGAGCCGTGTCAGAGGAATAGTAGCTCACAAATGAAACGAAAAGTAGCATGGTGGCGTTGCTGTGCTAAGAAAAAAATGGCGCGGAGCCCTTATTTCGATGTTTCCGCTTGTCGAGCTGCCTGTGATTTCTGTTCCTTTTTGGCGGGTCTGTAAGCCTCTAGATGAATATCCCGCCAAGGGCTCCGCCGCACCTAAAGATGAATATCCCAAGGCTCACTTAGAACTCAGATTTTGGACGAAAGGTAGCCACCCATTTTGAAAGGGCTCCGTTCCTTTGGTTTTCAACGCTCGCTTTGTTCGCAGACCTCTTCCCAGTAATGTAAAGTGTTCGAGTAATAAATACCTCAGAAGAATGGGCTTTAGCCTCCTCAGAAGACCAAGGCTCACCCTTTTCGTTTTTCCGAAGTTATAGTTATAAATGAGATTAGAGCTATCGGGATCGGGAACCTCTGATTTCATTCCCAAAAGTTTGATCCAGTACTTGGATTTGCTAATTGAAGTTCAGTTCCTTGCCTGCGGGATCACCATCACCACCACAGAAAAAGTTCCCAAAGGTTTGTTTTCAATGGGATTGCCACCTCAGATAAGAATCCCAAGGGAACTGAACAGCCCTTTTTGCTAATTTCAGTTCGTTTTTGAGTCATAACAAGTAAGGGATCCTTTTCAAGCTCTTTTCTTTCCTCCGATTATGTTCCCAAGGCGAACACTTCGAACGAATAGTAGGCAGAATCAGAATAATAGCGAGCGTTCTGTGCTAAGAGCCACGAAAAGATTGGCTAGGTAAAGAACAAAGCTAGGCAATGGGAAGACTTTCACCATTAGGTGTAGGCGTCTCGCAATGAAGAGTCATTCTATTCTCTTCTACTCTTCCTATTTGTTTGTGTTTGAAAAGACCTAACCTAAAGGGGAAGCCTTGAACGAGTCATAATCGTCGCGGTCTTCCTGTTCGTTGAGCCAAGGGCTGCTTTAGCCGCCTCTGATGTTTGATCCCTTTGGTTTTCTTATCTTTGCTCGTTAGACCTCAGATGTTTTATCCCAAGCAAGGCGAATTTGCTAATTGAAGTTCCCATGAAAAGAACCAACAATTGGGAGTGAAATAGAGCTTCGCCTTTTGTTTGGTAACCACCTCAGATGATATTGGGACAAACACCTTTTCAAGCTCTTTTCTTTCCCTTTCATTTTATGAAATCAATAGGATTTCTGTGCCCCAGCGATTTAGGTTTTTCTAGCGGATTCCGGGTAATAAAAAAACCTAGAAAAGGATCTAATAACTAATAAAAAGGGAGAAGAAAGGTAGTCAAAGAGTGGTTTTTCTTTCTTTTGCTTTGTTTTACAAAGTTTCTAGTTTGAAATAACTGGATTCTACGTGAAGATAAGATGACGAATATCCTTATTTTCATCAACAAATGAGAAACTCTAGTTTTCTTTCATTTTCTAAATCAGATTGTATGAGTTAAGGGTCCAGATTAAATAGGGTTTACCATCGGGTAATGGACTCAGATAGGTAAATTAGATTGGGTTCACTTTAGTTTAATGCATCAAAATGGGTGTCATGATGGGTTGATGAAACTAGATAAATATACATAAGGAAAGACAGTTTGTAGGAAAGGCTGTTTCTAGAAAAGCTAGTTAGTGAATCAAAAGAGTAGCTTACTTTTCTTTCCGCTACGCGCCTTGGAGTGATCTCTAATAGTGAAGGAATGGAGCAGATTCCGTCTGTTTAGTACCTGAATTGGATGGTGTTCCTAAAAGACGTAGTGCGCCGGCGAACAGAATCTTATTGAGTAAGAGTACTACAAGTCTTTTGTTCCTTTAAATGAGAGGTGAGAACGAAGAGAACTATTAGTACTAAGAGTCAGTCATCTGTCAATGAGTTCCGGGAATGGTACTTAGGCTTGAAGACCTTTTTGGAATGTAGTTCTCAAGAAAAGCACTTAGGCTATACTACAGGGTACAGGTATTTCTCTACAAATAGAGGAAGATAAAGGAAGATTACAGCTAGTAAGTTCATCTTTAGAGTAGCTTGATTTTCGTTTTAGAAGGAACTAACTGTATTAGTAGTCTTTTCATACTCATATCCTTCTTTTTGCCACAGTTAATCAACAAAACTAGAGATTATGGACTCTGATGGGGAATTTTGGACCATTAGGATAGAATTAATCTCGTTCATGGCATCTTTTTCTTAGTCTAGATGGATTCAACTCTACTATATTAATTTATTTATATAAAGAAAGATTATCTTCTATGGTATGATAGGGCATAGTAAATTGATGGATAAACAGGCTCGTTATTGATATTGTTGCTATGCTAGAAGTTGTTTTCTGAGGTTATAACAGGCATATGACTACGTTTTCATATAGGATTTCATACTTAATTAATTTAGTTTCTTTCTTCCAAGCAAAGTTTATAATGTTGCAAAGTCGCTAGGAAATAGGGATGGGAATTAATTAGGATACCAGTTACGCGGAACAGTTTCTGTTTATCTCTTATCTTTGTTTTTCTACGTATTCAATACTTGGTCCTAGAACCTTGGTCTAACTAGCCAGCTATCCCTTTTCCAACTTTCTTTTGTTTTCCAAGTAAAAGGGAGGGATCCAATAGAGAATAGATAATCTAGTGATCTGTGGTTTTTGCTTGCTTATTCCTAAGATTTATTAGGAGCGGAGTCTAAGCTTACGTATTATAGTAGGTGTCTCTTTTTCTAGTAAATAGAGAGCAACTGGATTCTATTTCCCTTAGTGAAATTCCCATGGGCATAGAATAACGGATTTCTACGTCTCTCATTCCTTATCTATCTGGATACATCCTTTTCTGTTTCTAGGTCAATGAATGAGTAATCTGTTTATTCAAGGAAATAGTATAAATCTAAATAACAAGGATTCCAGATAGAAGCTAGTTTTTTCTACAGTTGTTTTTGCTTGCTTTTCCAATTCTAAGGAACTCACTTTATTATCTGTAAAGAATACTCGGGACACTAAGAAATGTTGCTATTCGAGCTCTAATAAATCGGCCAATAATGGAGATTTAGGACAAGGATGGCAAATAAATCCCCCATTACGTTATGCAAACAGTAGGCATTCTTATATGTTGTCTAGATGGGTTCTACTATAGAAATTGACATACGTACGGATACAACATTTCTTTAGTCTCTTAAGTGAAGAGCTCAAAGTCTAGGTTTAACGAGCCTCAAACTCCCTCATTCCTCTTTTTTCGTTTTAGAGGAGCGGGGCCCTAGCTAATTGACCTGAGTCTAGAACGGAAAACTGCTTATTCTATTAGGATCAAACCAAAGTTTAATAAATTCATCAATAGTAAAGGTAGTGACTATTGTTTCTGTTGTTGTTACTGAAGTTTCTATTGTTTGTTCAGTTGCTATCTCTTGCTCTTCAAAGCTATCTGTTCTTTGCTTAGTAATGGGCATAGTTAGTAGTTTTAAGATAAAACCTCTTTCTTTCGTAGCCCCCAGTCCCCTTTAGGAGTCATAACAATAAGGGGCTTCCAATAGTGAGAGCTAGATAGGAAATCAGGTTTCTTCTTTTCGAATACTAAACAGGTAAGACGGAGAATGGTAAAAGGTAGATTTATCAACTGGAAATACTCTTTACTAGGGATTTCTTTCTATTTAAGTAAATACAAGACAGGAAACTAGTGGATTGGTGAATGAGTTGAGTTTAGCTTTTGATCATAAAGAAGTATGCAAAATGCGTCTCCTTCAATCGACGGGGCTTAAAGCAACATTGATTAAATAGATTACTTTTCTTTCTTCTTCCTTGATCCTAGGACTTAATATATACTATCTTTATAGATCCTATCAGGGCTGATGAGATATCCTATCAGACTCCTACAAGTTCATAGCTATGTCCTATGAGTTCAGTGGTAGATCCTACAAGTTCTTAGGTTGATGAGGCTTTAATTCTAAACTCTGGGGTATACGCCGATGATAGAACGACTAGGAATCCAACACTGCTCAATACCAATCCAATATAGAGATGGATAGCTGCTAGAAAAGTTCATCAGCCTGACTGGATTTGTCTTTCAAGAGTCCATCCTATACCTTGGTAACCTAATAGAATCGCGTAGGTTAAAGTAAAGAATGAATCGAATGAATATGAATCTACCATTGCTCCACCAGTTCTTTTCTTGTAGCTAATGTTTCCCTTGTTCTGCTGTCTATATCTTTCTCATGAGTTGTTACTAGCTATTTCCCTTGAAAAGAACTAACCCTGGTAAAAGAACTTTATTCGACTCCTTTAAGTTTAAGTAAGGAATTTACTATGAGATTTCTTTAGCCTTGTAGGAGATGTATATGTATGTGTTGATTCAAGTTGATGTCTGAATCCATGTATTTGATGTTTTCCCTTGGGTAGGTGTAAAGTAGTGTTTCCAAATGTGAGGACTGGCTTTGAGGAGATTGCGTTTGGATATATGCAGTTGTTAGAGTTACCAGGGTTTCCCTTTGCTTGGCATCTCATGGATGGTGTAAGATCTTTCATTAGGTTGCTTCTTACTAACAAATATTGTAAACTGAGTTCTCGCTTACGTATTTGAGTTGTTATCTTCATTACATAATAGGGATTCAACTGATGTTTCCGAAAGGATAGTTCAATTTCTCTTTTTTTGAGTATAAATTTTCAGATTGTTGAATAGTCCATGCCATTGATATATGCTTACCACTTGCTTTCACGCTCTTGCAGCTAAGTTCCTTAGTTTCAAAACAATCTTCTATGCAGGATAGGAATGGCACGTATAGGGATGGGACTCAGTTTCCTTCTAATCAAAAACGAAAGCAGTCTTTCTAAAATGGAGGTCTCTACGAGCCAGCATCCTTCTTTATCTTTGTGATATATCCTTGATAGGACTTATAGCATTCTAGCAACAGCATATCTCACTCTCTAGTGGTTTGTATCTCTTTCAGCTAATAATGTTTCCCTTGTTCTGCATCTATTCCTTGGAATTTCTGACTTGGTTTTCTGAAATAGGTTGATATATGAGTCTCTAACTCTGTAAGGTTTTACTATTGGAAAGTTTGTTTGTTAAAGTCTTTGTTTTAGAAGAAATCTATGGAAAGTATCCAAATTTGAGAGTTGCTTTTTTTTCTTTGTTCGTTTAGACCAATAGTTGACTTGGACCACCTAGAATGGAATACTAATGAATATCTCTTTTTCTTTCCTTGGATTTGATCTCTTGCGTTGCTCCTATTTCTTGGGTCATTCTAAATTGATAGAATAGAAGCTAAAATGCATTCATTGAAGGATGCTTGTAAAGGAAACTTTCTATGGTATTAATATACTGGAATTCAAGGGAAGAAACATTATTAGCAATTAGAGATATTAACTACTCTCAAGTAATCCATATTTGAATTTGCAAGCTGCACTTTAGCTACTTAGTTTGTTAACCTGGATTTGTCTAATCTATCAGTAAGTTCTAGCTCAAAAACTCCTACTTATTATACGCCTCAGCAAACTTAGTTAGTATATGAATGTATGCGTGTGTATTCAATAGAATCAATATTTTCTATATATGTAGTTGCTCAATCCTGAGTCTGGAACTAGAGTAGCGTATATGTATACCTAGACGTTTAGAAGATAAACACGCTTGAAACTTGATCTATGTTTCTAGCAGGTTCTTTCTCCTTGTGGATATCCTCAAAAACATGACTCCCTTTCGATTCCTTGATATATCTGTAAAAGTTTATTGTCCGCTTGTATGTTCTCATGCCTGTAAGATATCTTCTTTTTTTCTTGCTTTCCTAATATCTCAGCTTCTGTATTTCCTATTCCTAAGGGAAGAATCCTTGGACTAAATACCCAACAAGTGCCGGGAAGGGCTCTAGCTCATTTATCTGGATTCCTTATTTCATCCGACATATGCCGATTGGTTTCATCTGATATCTTCCACTTGGTTTGAGAAGTAGGTCGATATTGTTGTTCAGGATAGCTCATTAGCGGAAATGAGTCCAAGATTGATTTCCCCTCGTGTTGAATAGCCAGATTTGGATGGATTCGTCGAAACAAGCATCCTTTAATGATGGGGCTAAAGTGTCAAGGTAAGTATCTATGTGAGTAGCTAAATATCTGGCTGGATTGGTGTAATGATAGTAGTTCACCTTTTCTCATAATGGATGATACTCTTCTAAATGAGGTTTCTTCCATTGGATAAGTGGAATAGGCTGACAAAGTATTGATGATAATAAACTCAAATGTCTCTTTGATTTCTCTGATTTGGATTCTTTTCTTGGTCTGCGAACAAGTGTTGCCTTTTATCTCTTGGCTTCGCACCTTTTTCCCCCATGCCTAGAGATTCCTTGGATTGAGCCTGAGGCAAGAACTAAATAGAAGAGCAACAAGTATGGACGATAACCAGAGTCACTTGGATCCAGTGTAAATAGAGTTCAGTTTTCTGATTCAAGGAGATAGCCTATAATTCCCCCTTTTTCTCTAACTTTCAATCGGATTCATAACCTTCTGTATTTACTTATCCAGAGTTTTGTATCTTTATTTCTTGTTTTTATCCAAGTAGTAAGCTTCCTTTCTTTCTTTTCCGTTTGTTAGTCTAAAGAAGAATTTCAGGGATGGAAGAAGCTAATTACTCTTAAGTTAGAGTAGCTTTCCTCTTTCAACGCTTGAAAAACCAAGTAACGAATCTAGGATAGTGATCTTTTTCCAGAATGACATAAAAGGTTTCCTTCTATAGTTGCGATTTCATGGACATTCTTCCTGTCAGCTGCTTTGGATCAGCAAACTATTCTCTAAAACTTTTAGATCTTTATTTCATCACTACTAATGGATAAGAATCCCAAGTCGTCTCCTGACCTTTTTGAATTCCTTGATAAACCTAGAGATGGAAAGGTAAACCCATTAGATGAAGAATAGTTACCATAAATAGTAGTAAAAACATATGTTACTATTTCAGAAGAAGCTACACGAACCTTTGCCTTTATCCCCGGCACATAATGGGCCTTCAACTCATTAGTAATTCTCTGTGTCTATTTCATTCCATGGAAAAGAAAACTATTGATTAATCTGACTCGCAAGTGGTTAGTATCTCTTCCTCTTCCCTCAACCCTCTAAATAGGAGCGAGTAATAAAGAAATCCCTAGAAACTCGGATCGAATCATGTATCCTTGAAACTAAGAACTAAGAATTAGTAGATGTAGATATTGAATTCCATCTCAAAGTATTTTCCACTGTCAAGTGGTTATTAGCTTTTGTTCTTTTATAAAACCTTAAATGCATTTGTTGGACTCCCTCTTTCAGAAAACTATAGATTACTCTTTCAATTCAACTGAACCAGTGCTTTTTCGCCTTTCCGGCAGGATCCATCATCCTTATTTCTCTTAGAACTTCCTGATATATGCTTTCCAGTATATGTACTAATCCCATTGTTTGCTCCCTTTAAACTGGAAATTCTAAACGCATCCCGACTCATAAACCAGTATATCTGACTCTCAAGTGGTTAGTAACTAATATGGAGCTTCCACCCTTGTCAGAACTAATTATCTGATAATGCCTTTTCGTTCTCTTTCTCTAGTAAAGAATAGAGTAGGGATTCCACCGATTAACGTTGTTGGTCCCTAGTTTGCCTGGCACTTTATACGCTCGAGAGCCAAAGAAATAGGGTCTTTCTAGGTCGCCCTTTGCGTCTAAGGAGCAGATCCCTTGTTCGTCTTTCTCATAAAGAGATATTTCTTGATTGTCCTAATCAACTAACTAGATTGTCAAGATCATATGTATGGGACAGAAAGCGAGCTAAGTGCTGAAGATACTTGCCAGCGGTAAAACCTAGGATTTGAATTAGTAGAATCCCCGGAAAAATCTTTGAAAACCCACCCATTTTCATAGTTTTATTAGAGCTATAAAAGTGAGTTTAATCTGCTTGTGATTTCCCTTTGAATTCCCATACTCGTTAGACCTTGTCTGCCTAGGTTTTGTGATCTTACTTATGCTTTTCACTTGCTTGAGGTTATTGCTCTAATAGCAAAGTTCCTTCTTTTTCAAGGTCATGAGAAAAAGAATAGTTAGCATCTGAGACTAAGAGTGATTCCACAGATGTAACAGATATAACAGTTGTTTATTTGCCTTTGGCTTTTCTAGTATCCATGAGCGGATTACCAATTATACCAATGGAGTGATCCTTTGTCTACCTGATTTGGATATTCTACTATATTCCCAGTCCTGGTATGTACGATCTCTATTTACCTTAGAAAGACTTGGGTTATCCGACAAAGGACTCATCTAATTACTAACTGTATTCCTATTATTTGACTTTATCCTTGGACAATAAACCCTAGCCCTTAAAAGTCTCCCAGAGTCAGAGCTAGAAAGTGGACAACCTAAACCCATCCTTGGAAAACATGAAATTACCAGCCTTGGTTTTCTAACTCTTGAGTTGGATTTCCAAAGTTTAATGCTACGGGCACCCTCTACAACGTTCCCTTTGTTAGAATTCCCATGATAAAACCCAGGACATTTGATGGAATCCACCACGTCCACGTACTGAACTAGACCAAATGTGTATCCTTCGTACATTGATGAAAGAGATGGATCTCATTCACTAATTCATCCTGGGTTTTCAAACTTTGTGCTTGTTCCTACTTATGTCTATGAGCCTTTATGTATCCTGAGCCCTAAACAAGAAGAACAAGGTTAGACTCTTTCTTATGTTTCCTTTTCTTATTCGGATGGATGAGGAAAGCTGGCAGCTAGTAACTACCCTTGGTTTTCTTTTGACTTTCCTTTGTATTTCTTCTTCGGACGGATGAACAGAGAAGATGGCAGCTAGTAGTTCCTTGGACTTTCTTGTTCAGACAGATTATTCGATTGGGTAGTGCCTTAGTGAAAAGTGGTTGATCCCTGCCAAAACATAGGAAACCAAGACAAAGTTACTAAACTTGGAGGTACAAACAAGGATTTAGCAAGTTTAACTGCCTCTTTTTTCACAGGCGGATTTCCGGAATCCTTATTTCCAACATTTAATCCTTGGATTTAGCCTTGGTTGAGTAGCTGGTGCGAACGGATCTTGTTGGTAGTGACCAAGTGGTGTTGGACGATTGGCACCAGACATTTGACTAGCTATAGGTTTCCCCCTTGTGCAAAGGTATTGGGACTTTCTTTTTTTCGGACGTCCCGTCGGCTAAGCACTGTCAGCTATTTGTTAGTGTTGTCAGCTAGGAGTTAGCGTTGTCAGCGAGTGGAGTGGTTGTTCCATCTGCTTTGTCTTTGGTGTTGGCAACGGATCTTTTTCAATTTAGTTATTGGAGTTGGTATTGGAGGACTAGTTCCTTAGCGGTAGCTAGTGGTTTCCCTTATAGCAGCTATAGGTTCTCCTCTGACATGGTAAACCAAGACTGAGCTACTTGTACTTGTACTTGTTCCTTTCCTATCCTAGCTGCTTCTTCCTTTAGTAGCCGATGTTCCTAAGGTTTTTCGTATAAATGCATAGGTAGATACAGATACTCTGAGTGCATAGGTTAGTAGACTTTTCCTTTCTTCTTTGACTGCTCCGCTCCCCCAAAAAGAATGGAGAAAGACTTTTCTTTGAACGTGCCTTACTTTTATAGGGGTTGGTTGTTGACCAACCTTTTTATGAGAAGGAGCCCGCACTATTAAAGGATGAAAAGACGAGCAAAAGACTTCTATCTATCTAAGTAATTAAATTCCACAGTTTTCATCGTTAACACTCAACCTTTTGCTCCTGTTTACCGTAGAAACTAGAGCGCCACCCTCGCCCTTGATCCAAACAACAAACAAAGGCATTCCGTAAGGCAATGAGATGCTAAAGTCTGCCCTTCCCATCAATACAGGGAAAACAAAGAGCCAACAATACTATGGCAGGTTACCGAGCGAATTCCAGAGAAAAGCTAAAAGAGCAGGGGTGAGAAAGGAGGAATCCTTGTGAAAAGCTAGATCAGAAGAGAAAGAAAACACATTTCGTCTTTCTATCTATCTATTATTCTATCTAATTTATTTCAGTGACAGAAGAGAAAACAGTTACTCGAGTGAAACGAAGAGGAAAGACTCGAGCGAAGTGAAGAGGAAGAGGGATGAAGGATGCAGGATGCAGGATTCCTGCACTAAGAAAAAAGAGTACACATGCTAATTCCAACGCTCAGATCGAAAGAAAGTGACTCAAGTGAAACAAACGAAGAGGGTTTGATAAGACTCGAATGAAGACTTGAAAGAGCACTACTTTCTTTAGGTCATTTTATTCGTAATTGCATTGCATGCTTTTCCCAAAAATCACTAGAGAAAGACCTAGTTTTAAAGTGATTTCTTATTTTTAGGAAAAAGTAGCTAGTTTGACTTCTGAAGAAAGATCAAATATATTGAATCGGAAGTCAAAACTTGATAGTATCAATAAGACTTTTCAAGATAAAGCGCCGCTTGGTAAGAGTCAATCGCACTCTGCACAGAAAGATGAGAAACCTAATCAAATGCCAAACAGCCACCCAAGAAGAAGAAGAAGAAAAAGCCACCATAGACAACGAAGCGAGCTTAGGTAAGTGAGCGAGTGGGAGTGCTGCTAGCAAGAAAGTGGATTCTGTCTGCTCACATACTGCTCAACTGATACGTAGAGAGAGGGTCGAACTGGGCGAGCCAAATAGTCCCGAAGTTGAGATGACCAAGCTATAGATAGCAATGGGGAGAAGCTAATGTGCTATTAGTAATGCCTTAGGTAGTTCCTCCCAGCCCTAGTAATAAGTAAGTTGGCATCACCGGACAATCATCTTCAAAATCATCTGCAAGAAGAGCTTCTAAGGAAAAGGAAGGAAGAGGCCTTCTTATATCCAAGAACATAACATCCAAGCAAGTTATTATCTGTTGATTCAAGGAGATAGCTTAGAAAGGACTTATGTTTTACTTGCCCTAGGCTACTTCCCGCTACTGTTCTTGTTCGAGAACATCCTAATTTGAGTTGAAGGTGCTAGCTGCCCAGCCTATTTTGATTTTGGTGAGGGGCAACCCGAGAGAAAGGAACCCACTATAGTAAATAAACTGAATACCTAGTTTCGTTACTTAAGGAATCCAGAAAGTAGGGTTATTCGACAAAAAGACTCCAAGGATCTAACAAGAAATACCGCTAAAGTTGCTAATTGAAGTTCCTGCTTAGAATGTGAGAAGGCCAAAGTAACTCTTTGGATAAAAACCTCCCCTCTTTACTCGAGAAATAAATACCATAGAATGAGTCCCCCAGTCCTTGAAAACATAGATACAGCAACAGGTTTGCCAGTTTCTAGAAAAGCTAGCAAAGCTAGTTGATATCTTAAAAGCACGTTTCTATTGTTTCTATCTTAAGTTATTGTTACTAAGGATACAGATTGATGAATTTGTGTAATTAGTAGCTTACCCCGCATTCCTTTAAGTAAGCGGAAGCCCCCTATTTTTTAAAAGACCCGCACCGCACTTAAATGAGTACAGTTGTTAGCTCTTTGTTTGTTTCCAAACAGTTCTAGTTAGCTTCCGGAAAGATAGATAGATAGATTTCCTTTATTAGGAATAAATACTTAGATAAGTAAAGAGATGTAGCGAAGCAGCTATCCAAAAGTAAGGAAGTCCAGTTAGGTCTATCAGTAGGGCATTAACTGAGTTTCTGTATTTCCTCAGACTGGAGTTAGTGAGTGAGCCAACCTTAGAACTTAGGTCTTACGAGCAAAGAAAGAACTTAAGTATACTTCATGGGATTCGTTTCTAGAGGAAGAAAGAAAGTAAGAATAGAACTAGACTGGGCCCTATTAAGTAATAAGTACTTATATAGTTAAGGGATGTAGCGACCTTGACGAGCATCGGATGAAGATCAACAGCTGAGAGTTACTTCTATTTTTCTGATGAGATGAGTTTGATTAGTGGTACAGCCATACAAGATCGTGTATACAGTGAAGAAGGCCCATTGAGGATTTTGTTATAGGGATAACAATTAGCTACATTAGTATTTTGTCAGTTACGAAGCAGCTTGGATGTTCAACATTTGAGAGTAGAAACGTTCATAGTGTTGTGAAATTGATGTCTTAGCCATAGGTACAGTTGAGCAGTGTGACAATAATTTGGTACATGTTTTACTGAGATAACACTAAGGTTTTTAAGGATGACTTTGGGGAGATGGCGAGTTTCTAGTTCAAATCTGCATTGATTCTCAGCAAAGTCTTATTCCTGTTTGTTGCAGGATTTTGAGCTCAGTGTGTACAATCCAAAAGGTTCTTCAACAAGCAAGAGAGTCACTTGTAATAACATAACAGTTTGTGCGCACACCGTAATCGATGCCTTGGTACATTCAGCAATTGTCCTTACATGGTCTCCTATGTCTCAGCTGAAACTTCAACTTCGGGGATTTTCTTTTGGTAGAGGATATCCTTCACCTAACAACAGAAAACAGCAGTCAAGACGTTGTCAAGGCCTATGTCACATTTGGGTCAGTTTTTGTTTTACCCTGCTTAGCTTATTTGAATTCGTATTGCAGTTTCTCTCTAAACAATATAATGCTTTCATTTTGTACCCTAACCTAAAGGGGAATCCCCTGTTTTGCAAGTTAAAGCCAATTCAGTTGGCTTCATGGTCATTTTGAGCATGTCATGTGAAGATGTGTGGCACCTGGCCTGTGTGCAACACATTACGTGTCAAAGCCAATACCAACATATTCTTGCAATCTTTTTCTAGGTTGATTTCAAAACTCATTGTGAACTGTGCAGCTGTGGACAGGTTCAGACCGGTTCATTCCTGGACATTGCAGCTCCCAACGGGTTATTTATTTGGCCTTGGTATGGAGAAGATTTCAGTCCCTAGCGTTTTATCCAGAGAAGGACTGATAGCTGATTCTTTCTCCTTTTTAGAGAATTGGGTGCTTTGGAAGTGATGGTATTGGAAGAATTCGTTTTGGAGACAAGGGTAGGGTACCACTGACCAAGAAGAGACACCATTTAACCTAAACCCGCTACAGTAAGTGGTAATTTCTCATTTACTTGAGAATATCTGACCACGTATGCTGATATATTTGCCCATACTGCATGCAAGGTTTTATCTATTTATCTCGTGTATAATGTCTTAACATATCCTGCAGCCCAACGTATAATGTCACTGTCACTACTTTTAAAACTTCCGTGGGGACAACTCTTATTGATGTAGACGTCACTGCTCTATTTGATTCTGGAACCTCGTTTACATACTTGGTGGAGCCAACTTATACAAGGCAACCAGAGAATGTGAGCACTTTCAAGTGTAAAACAATCAGTTTCCTGTGTTCTATGCAGGCCCAGTGTTTGTGAATTTCTCTCTTTACTTGTTTTTTCTACAGTTCCATTCACAAACAAATGATAGAAGGCGTCCTCCAGATCCAAGAATCCCCTTTGAGTATTGTTATAATATGAGGTCGAATTCCTAGTCTCTCTGTAGTTTTCAATTAGTTTCTCTCAAAACAAAATCGAAAACATTTTGATTCGGGATGGACAGTCCTGATGCCAATGCTAGTTTAATACCTAGCTTGAGTTTAACAATGAGAGGTGGAAGCCAGCTTGCTATCTTTGATCCAATTATTGTCATCTCCACTCAGGTAGTAATATTGCAGCCTATCTATGTTCTGTGCTGTTAGACTACGATGTTTGACCTGAAAGTAGGCAACCATTACTTTTGTCATTGCTGATTTGCAGAGTGAACTTGTATATTGCCTCGCTGTTGTCAAGAATGCGGAAATGAATATAATTGGACGTAAGTTTTACATGCTGCAAGTGATGTAGATTCCCAATTGCGTATTACTAGTTCTATTTGTAATTTGAATTTATCAAGAAGTGAAATACCATGTGATACTACTTTTGTTTCATGCACTGCATCTCGTTATCATATATGATGTCATTTGCTTATGCTTGCGTACAGAAAACTTTTTTACTGGATACCGAGTTGTATTTGACCGAGAAAAGTTCACCTATTCAATCAAATAGAGAGTTCATGCCGAAGGTCATTCTTTTGAAGTGAAGCAGAAAGCAGATAGAACTGATCAAGGGAAGGTGAGCCCTCACATTACAATACCTTCATAGCTCGCACGAGAAGAATACAAGAAAGGAGAACTATCTGGTCTAACCTTTCATCCTCTTCCATTTAAAAGGATAAGCGCTCGAGTAATAGTAATAATTACCTCGAGTTGGTGAACCGAAGAGAACCAAATCATCAACAAGACTGAGTTGAGAGCACCATCTCCCAGGGCCTCCCCCGGCACTTTGATCGATGGATGTAACTACATTCATGCCAGTCAGTAATGGCAGGCAAGACTTCTAGCACATTAGCTTCTGACCCGTGACTTTCAACAAATCCATGAATGAAAAGAAAGAAGGATGTGCTCGCTCTTGAAAGACCAGTCATATAGTATAGTGGAATTTATTTGTTCATAAATCGGATAGATACTTGTGACTGAGCTCGAAGAGGCTGGCTGCTTTTTCCTACTAAGCAACATCGTGAATTGGTTCGTAGGAATTGGCTCACTCCCCCACCCCGATCTATACCTTGCCATTGATTTCTCCCATAAGACCACTCATCCGCTTGTCAATTCATTCTTGGTGTCAGACTTACTCGGAAATGATTGGTGTCAACATTTTGCACTGATCAGGTGTGGGCTTAGAGTCTGCATCTTCATTACAGGTTGCGTATGGAGGAGATAAACCTTCTTATCCAATTCTTTCGGATTGGGTTAAGGCTAACAATTCTGGAGCCTCCCATATTAGAGAGAGAGCTAGTCATATTCTCAAGTGGCTTGATCAGCCCAAGCGACCAAAGGTTAAGATGTCGAATTCTCGATCAATCTTTCCTCTGGTACGGCTTGAGATATGTTCTTTCTCTCATATAGTATAGTGGAATTTATACACTCCCACTCGAAAGGTTGGACAACAAGTCCCGGCCAACTCTGGCCACATTTTATTATACTAGGTATCCCTTTGACAATAAAGGGAATCAAAGGATCGCATTTAGACCGAAGGGTGGAGCATGGAACAGTTTGATGCCTTTATTGGCCCTCAATTATTTCGTGTTCCACCCACTAATACTGGATTAAGGGATATGATACCTGGTTTCAAGTTGGGCAGATTAGCCTCGACTTGCCCATATCAAAAAAGGGAGCGGGCAATATTTGCAATTCAATTGGGAACTATGTTAAGCAAAGATTGCTTGCACCATTCCATAACTGGTTAGCTGCGGTTCTCCGTACTATACCTATGGATGGCACATTTAATCAATGCGCACCATTAGACCGATTGCAAGGAAGTCTTGTGTCTTTCTCTTTTTATTTATCAGCAGCCACTGAATTATATATAGGGCCGCTGACAACTCTATTTGAAACTTCACAACATTTCTTTTCTTTGGCCGAGATTTTGCTTCTGCAGCTGTTCAGTCCACTTTAGGTCTGAACATCTTTGATGTGGGCTTTGTTTGCCTTATCACATCATATTTAGGTGTGGTGGGCTCTTTTAATAAATAGGGGGCTAGGGCTCATCCGTGTAAGAATGTTGAATGACTCTTCCAACTCGTCCCAGAATGGCCGTTATGGCAAAGAACAAGAAGAAAACTATAGAAGCAATTTGTCCAATAGTAACAAAAGGTGCCTCTACGGGCTGACATCCGATCCAACCTAGTAGTAAGCAATCCGCCAAAAGCAACCAAAAGATTCCTTGGTAAATGGGTCGAAAACTTGAACTACGCACATACATACCCTTAAAAAAAGGTAAAGCCAACAGACATATAAAAACGAGTGCTATTGCGGCTACACCTCCCGCTTTGTCAGGTATACTACGAAGAATGGCATAGATGGGTAGGAAATACCATTCCGGCACAATATGAGGCGGGGTGGACATAGGATTAGCAGGTATATAATTGTCGGGATGCCCCAAAACATTAGGAGCATAAAAAATCCAAATCGAAAAAAAAATAGCAAAAGCTACCCAACCCACTAGATCCTTTACATAAAAATAAGGGTAAAAGGCTATTTTATCCATCTCTGAATGTACACCTAGTGGATTATTTGATCCATATTGATGCAATGCGGCTAGATGAAGAAGACTGGCGCCTACTAAAAGAAAGGGAAGTAAATAATGCAGACTAAAAAAACGATTTAAGGTTGCATTGTCTACGGAGAAACCCCCCCAAAGCCAAGTCACTATGCTATCTCCTATTACAGGTATGGCGCTAGCTAAGCTTGTAATTACTGTAGCCCCCCAAAAGCTCATCTGACCCCAAGGTAGTACGTATCCTATAAAAGCTGTCACAATCATTAATAGGAAAATGACAACTCCGATACACCAAACAAATTCCCTAGGACTGCTATAACTCGCATAATATAGACCACGAAAAATATGAAGGTAAACCACAATGAAAAACATACTTGCCCCATTAGCATGCATATAACGCAGCAACCAGCCTCCTTCAACATCTCTCATAATGTGTTCTACGCTGTTGAAAGCTAGATCTACATGAGGTGTGTAATGCATAGCTAAAAAGACACCAGTCACTATCTGAATAACTAAACAAATACCCGCTAAAGAACCGAAGCCCCACCAATAACTAAGATTGCTCGGGGTTGGATAATCTATCAAATGCTCATTCAGCAGAGAAGATATAGGTTGCTTAAGAAGCGAGAATCGTTGCTTTCTTAGAGACATTTTATTTGACTGAATGAAAAACCTTCTTGGTTCTTCGTTTTTGAAAAACCTTTCATAAATCGCCCTTCTCATAAAAAGTGGGTTGGTCCAAGCAAGTGCCGGCCCGGCACTATGTTAGGATGCAAAGCAAATAGGATCCAAATCCTTCTATCTAAGTGATTTCATTCCCCGGCACTTAAGATAGGGGTTGCTAAACCATCCTTAACACTCAGCGCTTTCTATTTACTAAGGGAGTAGAGTCGCAAGACCGAAACTCAAAGGAATTGGTCCTACTACTTCACCGAAGGTCAGCTGCCCTATATTGAGTAAGGGGAGTTAGCGGCCCTATATAGAATTCAGTGCAGTTCCTTTTTTTTCCTTTCCATCCGATCAGCCAGTTAGACCAATCCTGTTATAAAAATGAGATGTTGCTAAGCATAGAGTTGAATTGATAAGCCCATTTTACCTAAGGGGCAGACCTCTTCACACTCACCCAAAGGACGAAAATGTGGGTTTTGTGGCATCATGTGAAAAACTTCCATTGAATCGATTGTTTTCTGGAGAGCACTTCACAAAAGGCAGTCTTTGGTTCTCACCGTCCACATAATTACTACTGGTATTGATAGCAGGATAATTAAACAATGCCTCTGTTGCCTCATCCCTACCCTATGTTGAGTAAGGGAAGCCCTTCAAAAAATACACCAGATTTGACTCAAAATTTCAAATTTTGTATATAGAATTCCAAATGAAATATAGTTTTCAAGCAAACAAAAGAGCATATTAACATGGGGATCCACACATAACAGAGACCTTGGAATTGAACAACAAACAAAAAAAAGGGAAATTAACTTCAATTATTTTCCCTTCCAAACCCATGATGTTTCATATCTCAAATTACTGCAATTCCAAATAAAAAATATTGTGGGTATTTTTCTCTTATATAATACAATACTGCTAGTCTTGTAACGTGAACATGTGTTAATCTGAACAATGTCTGCACTACTTCATTTTCCATTTTCTTGCACTGTAGATCAGTAGCATGTCTAATAATAGTGAACTCAAAGAGTGTTATCACACATGAGAACAAACACTGCAATAAAAAAAGGTAGAACAGAGATCACAAATTAACTATGAATGAACTTCTCTAGCATAAAATTAGATTGTACTACTTTTGTGAAATAGCGAAAAATTGGCATGAGCACTAAGCAAGCTACAGGAAAAATATTAGCCAAGCCCAATTCAAAGTAAGGGCTGATGTTGGGTAGGTAGGGATCGCTACTGCATACCTATTTGTTAAAGGTCACACTTCTACTACACACACAATATGTTACGGTCCCCATCTCTGGATCGAGTTATGGGTTCGGAATAACTAACATCACTAGTGGAATTCATTTGAGAGAACTCCGATCTCTTATTACTCTTTATTTAATCCACAGCATATTTATAGCTGCTGAATTGAATCTCCAAAACTAACAAAGGGATCATGGGATCATGTGATTGCCCATGATCACAATAACTACTATTAATAGAAAAGCAATACTGATAAATAGGACATGCAGAAACAAAAGACAGCGTGTATCCTTATTTCTAGTTGTGTTCCTCTCCACTTATCTAGCCACGTGTCCTCAGACTTCCTAACACAAAATCACAAGACACTTCACACCATATAGAGACAGATTTGCTAAAATGAGCAAAGTTGCAAGTTTCTCATGTTCAACACTTCAACAGAAATTTCTATACAGAAATTTGAAACATTTACACATGCATAATTATTTACAACTTACTACAATATGTGTTGTCAACATACAAATACGACAAGATTGTTTCTATCCAGATGCAACTGAAAAATAAGTCATAGAATGATCAATCCTATCTCCAGGGGATGTGTTATGGTTATCTTCATGCATTTATTTCTGTATCATCAGCTCAAGTATGAATGCAACATTCTATGATAACCAAATGTAGGAGAGAGAAAAAAACAGCAATCTCCACCAGAAGCACCTAGATATGCAAAAATAGGATAAACTGGAATTCTAAAACATCTGATAGCAGTGACAAAAGTAAAGCAATCAGGTGTCACCAGATTAGATGCTACAGTATGCAGATAAGAAGAAATGGAATGCTCAAGAAACAAATGCAGCACATACCTCTCAATAGCTCGGTGCTCCAAATCCAAATCAATTTTCCGCCAATCCAAGCCTTTCTCCTCCAACAAAACTTCCCTAGGTTTAGCATCTCCAAAAGGATTCACCTTTGGCTTTGGCTTTATCACATTTTCGATTCCATGCAGGCTTTGGCTCTCTGACCTGCTCGACTGTGCACTAGAAGGCCT
The DNA here is from genome assembly GCA_036897725.1 of Erodium texanum. NCBI lineage: Eukaryota > Viridiplantae > Streptophyta > Magnoliopsida > Geraniales > Geraniaceae > Erodium > Erodium texanum. The sequence continues at coordinate 30,825 of JAYMSW010000105.1, forward strand.
GCTAGAGTGAGCACTAGTAGGCCTACTGGTCTTCTTGGCCTCAAGTTCAGATTCCAGCTTCTTCCAATCCAAACCCTTCTCAGCTAAAACCTCTTCCCTAGGCCGTGCAGCCCCAAATGGGTTCGACTTGTTTACCTTCCCAGGTTC